>PNEQ01081191.1:0-10668 GCA_003012365.1 Medauroidea extradentata
TAATTACCTGAAATTTTCTTTATAAAATAATAAGCAGTTTACTATTATTACAAGTTTACCGAAGATTAAAGAAATAACCAGTGCTGGGGTGGAGTAACTTTGCCAAAATAAAAAATATTATCTAGTTACCACTACGAATAGACGAACTAGACAAAACAAATAAAAACAAACAAACGAGCATGTGCCAACAAACGGCACACTTGTTGTTCAGCAGCCATGTCTGCCAATCTTTCTGCCCTTAAGGAGCTCCAGAGGAAATAGCTTCTCTTCTCAGAAGTATCAGACATTCTAGTTTCCTATAGGTCTTACATAGGACTTGAATTTTATTCGTGGCCCCACTACAGGCGCCAAAAACTTATGTAGTGTATAGTATGTACTGGTATACAGTGTCTGTGTACCATGTATGGAATATCAAGACTACAGTACTCAATTCTGGTATTATCGACAACTATTTCCGAAGAAATTAAACATTTCCAACTAAATTAAATTGGAGATTTATTGACATGGTAATTAAAGAAAAACTACCTGTAAATCAAGTATGCTGACTTGGTGGAAAAAGAGAAAAAAATAGAAGTAGCTAACACATCCTTACATTACTGAAATTCAGCAAAAAAATAGATATTCTCTGTATTTAAATTAAACTGTAAATAGGGCAGTTTCAATTACCACGAGTTGATAAGACCCTGGGAAAACCACATCATTTCTCAAAATAGAAAATATTGGAAATTAGCCAGAAAATAAAATACTATGCCTCCAACTAGCTCAAAATTTAGTATTAATAAATGCGGTAGAGATGAAAAACGTCTCTCAGGACGACTGAGATTACTTTCAAGTCCTAGTAAGAAAAGGAAAATTACGAAACTGCCGAAAAAACACATCATGGCACATTTCAAACAAAAAATTCCGCAGTTTCTGGTCAAGACATTTAGGCAGTGATGTGCTAGAAGCAAAAAGTTTATCCACAAAAGTCAATTTATTATGCAAGGCCTTTACTCACGAACTTTCTTCTTGTATGGCGTCATCTCGTTCGCCGAGACGCTAGTTTTCAACACCAAAATTAATAACAATTACGAAATCGTCGGGTCTCTTCAAACACACCCGCGATTTCCCTGCCTTAAATACATTGCTGGGCCTCTAGAAAATGAACAAAAAATATTATGATTGTGCTGGCTACGAAATATTTGTCAGCGAGCGAAATTAAAACGTCCATCTTATCGTCGAACCCAGCAGAGAGATAATCCACACCCACGCACACGATTATTGCCGCATTCAAAGCATCGTGCGTGAGCCGAAAAAGTTATTTGGGTCGGAGATTATCTCGATGACGGTAAAAAAAATAAAAACAAATCATCTAAAATCGCTGTAACTAACGAAACGTAAAACAAAACTAAACCCGAAAATTAAAGAAAATTAATTACAAGAGTCTACAAAAAAAATAATAATACTACTGGATGTGTACTAACCTCCACAGAGAAATAAATCTATCTATCTGGGGCATTCATTAACTAACCAAAACGAATTAAAAACCTATAAATTACCATTATTTAACTTGCCAAATACAATCAGTTACAATCAAAATAAAAGAAAAAAATCAAAGAAATTACATAACCAACATATACCAAAATCCTTCTATAGCTAAATGCTATAGTTAAGTGCTTAACATGGTGTAGGGGTGGATTGCATCGTGCCAAATTAAGTCATGCTGTGATGGTTCACCTCAGGTAACTGTAGGCTGCAACTGGTTAGTTAAATTCGGGTCCCGTGACTTGAAAGTTAATATGAAATAAGCGGGAAGTAAAGAATACTTTAGTCAGTATAAAAAAATTGTAAATCCTACTACGCAAAGTAGGAAATCTATAAATCATTGTTAAAGTCCGATGTGAGTGGAAAGAAATTAATATTATTTTATGTTCAATGCATGGTAGCTAAAATTTGTAATGCATACATGAGTATAATTAATGAAACAGTTTCCATACAACAAAACTAATGACAAATGAAATATGGTGGCCCTCAAGGAGGTCGGAGCACGCAGGATTTGTGGATGGATCGTGTGAGGTATGCAGAAAGGGTGGAGATATGTGTGGGGCATGAAAAGAATGAGAAGCAGATTGTGGAGACGTATGTGGAGCATGTGGAAATGTGTGTGAAGTGCTTGGAGAGTGTGTGGAGTCATGTACAGCATAAGTAAAATGGGTTCTGAGACATACATGGAGAGTGCATAGTCTTGTGTGGAGAGTGCATAGTTGTGTGAGAAGATGGTTGTGGGGCGCATGTAGCATGCATAGTCTTGTGCGGAGCATGCATAGTTGTGTGAGGAGATGGTTGCAGAGAGTGTAGAGATGTGTGTGGAGCATTCACAGGTTCTGGTCTAGATCTATTTAAGAAAAGGGAATATGGGAGACTTCCAGAATATGTTTACTGGAATGATGTTAACGAAATTATAGACAAATGTATACTAGTTGTTTCTCAGCAGACTGGAAATAATTATCACGCAAGTGAAATATCCAGCACCATCGAAGAATTGTATATAGATCATTCCAAAGAATGAGACGCCAAAAGACTGCTGGCGTGCTTCACAAGCCTGCAAGGCGAAACTGACCTCGAAATATCGTGTGGGTGTTTGCTTTGGTTCACTTGTATTAAGCAGACCTGGTTGAAGTGATTTCTTATGCTTGAAAATATAAAATTTATGAGTATATCCTGGCTCTTATTAACAGCTACTGTAAATATTCGTGGGCTGTGAGCATAAAACCTAGGGGCGGTGAGGATATAACAAATGCGATGAACATTGTTTTGCAAGATAAAGGTCCGAGAAAAAATCTACATACTGACCTCTGCAAAGAATTCTAAATCTTATCAATTCGAGCACTGACATCGAAACATAAAATAAACCATTGTTCTACCTCCACAGTAATATTAAGGCTAGCACTTTAAAGAATGAAATGTGGAAAAAAAATTCATCACAAGGAAGCTATAAGTGGAGTGATATAATGCCCAAGCTTGTGTCAAAATATAATCATAAAGTACATCGAACTACGAACATGAAGCCTGCAGATGTCAAGGACAACCCTTTACTGCACACTGTTTATAAAAATGATAAGAAACCGGACCTACACAAACCTATATCGAAGGTTGGAGACTATGCAAGGACATCGTGAGTGAAGGGAACATTTACGAAAGGCTACACACCGAACTGGAGCACTTAAATATTTAAAGTGGTCAAGATTCGTCACTACGAACCAAGGACCTACTCCCTAGAAGATGTGGAACGCAATGCTATACAAGAGGATTTCTACTGCAAAGAAATTCAAGTTACCAAGTATCCAAACACGTATTTGGCCGAGAAGGTTTTGAAGAAGAAAGAATATAAAGTGCTAGTGCGATGGCTGAGGTTCTGTGCAAGCCACAACAGGTTGATTCGTCAATCGGAAATTACGTACAAATAATGTGAATTCTTTTGTATGAAGGAATGAATAAATATATATGTTTAAAAATTAATTTCTGTGTTAGTATTTATTAGCAAATGATCTTTTATTGGTAATGGTATAAAACTGCTATTGGGGTGCCTGGAAAGCAGTCTGTAATGACTGCGCACACCAACTTTGAGCGTGTTGAAACTCGTGGTGATGAGCTGGTCGAGGTAAGGTGTACAGTTTCGCCATCTCGTCCTTGGGAGGAACTGGAATGTCCAGGTGCTTAATGGCTTGAGTAATTAAGCTGGACGACGCGCGACTCCCACCTGCAGCCACAGCCCTTGAGTCATGCTACTCACACATTTAAAGACCCGTCCGATGTGCGAAGAGAGGATGCGTACAGGGATGCTGGCAGGTGTTTACACCTTTACCAGTTCATATTGCCTTGTCGAGTGAGAAGGAAGTGTTCTGTGCTTTGCTAGAGGAAGACGCCGAAGCATTTGATTATATAATTCATCTCACAAGGAGGCATATACTCTGGCACAACCACTCATTCTTATTATGCACGACCGAAGCAGGTCGCCAGTTTGTAGATCAGCTACACCAGTGCATCCATCTCTACCACTGCTGTGGAGCGATGATGAGGACAATGCTGCAGGGCTACCGTACCCGGGTGTCTCCAAGGTCGAGGTTCTGCCCCTTCAGGTTGAAGGCAGTGAGTATGCTCTGTGTTCAAAAATGGGCTCTTCCATCGTACGAACCAAGGACCTGGACAAAGTGTACAATGATTGTGAACAGGAAAAGGAGGAGGAAGTGAAAGTATGTGAGCTACATGCGGAGGTATGGTACATCTGTTCAAGAAGGAGATAGCGATGGCGACCCACAACACTCGCCATTTGTGTTATATTAATTGTAGTGTTCTAGAAGAAGTGCGAAGGCTGCGAGAATAAATGCTACAGATGCGAGACAGTTTATTGCAAAACTGGTAGTGTTTCATGATTAGGTACATAGAGAAGTGTAAATATCAATGTAAATATTAGTGTTAGTAAATTAGTATTTTGAATGTTTATTTCTTGTATCTGTGAGGCTCTTTTATAAACCTATCATAACTTTTTTTAAAGAGCATCATATTCAACAGTCCTTGTACACTCAATCAATATTTACATATCATACTATACACAAAGTATTATACTATAATTTATTGCTATAAAAAGTAAAAAAAAAGAATTAATTATGATTGAACATCATGATGGTGGTGATACAGCATCGAAGTATCATACCTGCCAAGACTTGTCTATCTCACTGCCAGGAGGCATGCATAAAAAATAAAATAATATTGATAATATTGTTGAATGTCCTGTCTATGGTACATTACATGTCGTCCTTAAACACTTGCACAGTCTGGTGATGTCAAGTCAAGTGAGTAAATAGGAAACAAAAATGGCTGC
The DNA here is from genome assembly GCA_003012365.1 of Medauroidea extradentata. Lineage (NCBI taxonomy): Eukaryota > Metazoa > Arthropoda > Insecta > Phasmatodea > Phasmatidae > Medauroidea > Medauroidea extradentata. The sequence goes on from PNEQ01081191.1 coordinate 4,862, forward strand.
CGACTACTACACCCCCTACCATGGTGATTTACAATGGGAAACAAGGAGAGGCTGGAGAGTGGGGAGTTAAGTGAAGGGATGAGGTGGGGTGGAGGAGGGGAGGAGGAGGAATGAGAGAGGAGGCTTGTAGCTTGGGAGCTGATGCATGAGATAGCGGGAGGAAAGTATGAGTGGAATGAGAGAGCAGGAGGAATGGGAGATGAGGGTTACAGCTGGAAGCTGATGAATGAGAGAACAGGAGGAAAGTATGAGTGGAATGAGAAAACATTAGAAAATGAAAAAAAACAAGATGGTGGATAAGGCATACCAAGAAGGTGGATAGGGTGTACCAAAATGGCTGCCTACTGCAGACGATTAGGTAGAATCACGGTCTAAGAGGAAGAGGTCTTGATACTGCATATGCTCTCCAGCAAGAGAAATTGACCCTTTCATGTCGCCGAGCGCTAGTAGTCATTTGGTGGAAGATTTGTCTCGTTTACATCTCGCGTTTTAATATTTTTGCAATTATTTACATAAAGTAATGTTAATAAGGTAAGCTGATATTGTATTGACAAGTTGGTGGTGAGGGCAAAGGGGGTGAAAGCCTCGTACTTATGCCCACGAGGGTGCCGGCTGCTGCTGATGACGGTCGTGGGTCTACAGCCCGTGTGGCGAGTCCCCTCTGTATCCTCCACGTCGAGATGAGTGTTGTGGGGAAGCTGGAAAGCGGCTGGTTGATAGGACTAGCTCCTGAAGGACCCTGAATTGGCCGTGGCCAAATAACTTACCCGCATGAATAGATTTCACCACTGGTTTATTTTGTTATTATTGGCACACTACATACTGCACGTAACGTGCCTTAAGCGGTCCCCACACCTATAGCCGGTGGGTGGCTAACACAGTAAACGCGGATACTAGTGTGGTGCATTAACCAAGTAAATACCCAAATTAATACACAACAGATATTTTTATTTTTCTCAGAGTTCGCCAGAGCAGAAATTTAAAGTACAACTCAAATTTTAAATACAAGTATAACACTACCAAAATTGCACCATTTTTCATCACACCCTACAGGGGATAATATCAGAGTTACTTTCAAACCAAAGTTCACTTTCCTAATATCTCTGCTTACAGAGCAACTACATAATCATGACCAGAATTTGCAGTGCACTAAGTCCATTCTTACGCAAAATTGTACCAATTCCACCAGTATACCATCAACCATAACGTGCATTGAAAACAAATAAATTAACTTTGCGTTTACATTTGTACACTATCCTTAGTTTTAGATATTTTTAACAAGTCATTGACAAGCACGGAGTCCATTTTTTTTTGTATTATGCACAAAGTCTCTTTAGCAGATTGCTATATGCACTAAAGTGCATTACAACTACGTTATATTAATTTTAAGGGTACGATCCAAAGTACCATATGGTGATAAAATGACATCAATTGACAATTTCTTGGATCTTAAATCGTCCGCCCTGTTCAAGAGGAGAAGTACAGATATATAAGTCGATACATTACCTTTTGTGCTGACCACGCCGTCCGTCAAAACCTGTTCTGCTAGGTGGCCTTAAAATTAGTCCTTACCCCAGCAAGGCTCTTGGTGATGGTAGAGCAACGGGCGGAATTTTCCGCCTACTCCAGCTAGTCGCCGCGCCGAAGCACCGCTCACACACACTAACGGTCAAAGTCGGCCAGCGTTGACCCGGTTCACTATCAACTCGCGTACAAGCGAGTTCTTTATGTACTCGGAATTCCTAACATACAACATTTCATTAATGTTAACTGCACGACTGGAACACCAAAGTTACTGCGACGGTCCGCTAACGTTTTAACTCTACAAACCAGGCAACCTGGCCGTTTTTTTGCACTTTCCGGGCTTCCGTACACGTGTTATGCAGTTATAAGCTCTATCATCGGCACGCCCATCACCTTCGCTTCCGCAGTCGTCATAACAAAAAAAACTGCGCGAACGGTGTTTAGCAGTCGAAGCGGTCATTACACTTCAGCCGGCACGCGATCAATACTCTTACTCCTGTCGACAGTCCCCAGCTGACTCGTCTCGCCCGGCGCCCGATCAATACTCTCCCTCCCTCACGCATGGAAACCCCTCCCCGCTGAGTCGTGCACACCTGCCTCGCATGCGCGTACCTTCCCCTCCCCTCTCCTCTTACTCAGGGCGAGCGACGCGCGCACCGCACAATAAATGTGATGTACTACCATAAACATGGTTGTACATCACACTAGTTACGTGATTATATGCTTATGTTGAAAAATAAACCCCTGGGCACAAGAGCTTGCAGGGATGGAGGTGGCTCTACTCCTGGACGATTTGAATTACTGTTACGTTAATAAGTTCCGGAAAACACTAGAAAAGATCACTATTGCAGCTACACGATAAGACAAGATATGGTGATGGTCCAGGAGCCGCGTAGACGTGGCCGACCTCCTACACGCCCAAGACAAGACTACCGAGCCATGGCGCACACTCCCGCTAGTAACTGAGAGCACCCGCCAAAACTATTCGCGTGGCCACTTTAAGCATGTGGTGTTGTAACTGTATACATAAAAAGACACTAAAATTTACATGAGACACAATTGAGCCCTTGGAGATATTAACAAAATTGGTTTGGTTGAAATTGCATAGTTAAACTTACGTAGGGAAATTTATTTACTTGTGCCTTTCGCTCCGGTCGCCTTGTTAAGCTGTCTCTCTAAGTCCGAGCTGGCACTGTTTATTATTCTCACACACATAGAACACTTGGATACAACACATTAATTCCTATTCCTATTTGAAGTATAAAAAGTTACCGACGCATTGCGCGGTCTTTTTGTTGTTGGGTTGTCGGTCTGGGCCGCTCTCAGCGGTCCAACGTCGTTGAACACTTTTGAAGCACTTTGCATAATAAATTCGTTTGCCATGTTTGTGGGTGCTCAATAATTCGCTAAAAATATGGAGACTGCCTCTCTATTTTTAGTTTTCCCTAGCAACTCCCGCTCTGTCTGTTTCAGGCGACATTCGTTCCGGCGTTTATGCACGTCGTGATCAGCGACGGCGTAATGCTTGTCGTAACGACCAATGTCCCTTGTTGAGCTGGCATTGGGGTGTGTTGCTGTGGTGTTACGTGGATGTTTCGCTTTAAATCTGTGCACTTTCTTTTGTATTAGCTCACTAACCACGTGGCCGCATTAAGCGCTCATTTGGTCCCATCAGTACCGGTGCATGCAGGGTGCCTTCCGAATGCTGTGGGCCGTTGTCGGGTATACTGCCCGTGATGCTGGTGTGTGTGTTGACGAACGGTCGCGATGCACTCGTAGTCTGTCGAGCGCACATCATACTCAAAAAAATTTTTTCGGTTACCAACAATGACCTGAATATTCTTACTTGAGGCATGGCTGCCCTGAATCGTACGAGCAATTAGGTCAGCAAGTTTCCTCTTGCCCGAACGATTTAAGTACAAGCCATGTCTCGTGTGATCGGCTCTGGTTATTTCCTCTGACTGATCACACCAATGTGACTGAATCTGCCTGCACCTTCCTCTCAAGAACATGTTTGTCATGCCGTTGTGGTGTCTCACAGATCGGCACACAGGTGTGACGGTGGCCCTGGCAATGTTGCTGATATCCTTAACAACTGAATATCTTTCACTCTTATCAATGCTATTACCCATTCCCCCCACAATGACAACTTGGTCCGACTCACAAATACCTTCCGTTAATCTACTTACATCTCTTCTGCAACACTGCCATGCCCAGCATTAGATTTGGAAATTGTAAGCAATTCAAATCCCTCACCTAGTTTTTCCTTGACACTCTCTCCCATGCCTCTTGTGTGACTGCTTCCTAGGATGAGCACTCTACTTTTCCTCTTGAATCTTCCTGGGCTGTTGGCTGTCGGAGTGATGATCTCTGGTTCATCTTCCTCCAAGTCAGCAAGAGCAGAGAAGCTATTCCTGCAGTGCAGCTCTGGTTGCGAGGCCTGTGAACAGACTAGAGGTGGAAATGATTGTCTAGGCATTTGTGCTTTCTTGTAACAACTTTAAAATTTTTCTGAGAGGATACTAATTTGTCAGATGAACAGATGTCTCGGAGTATCTCACTATTTTCCTCTCTCACACTGGCCAGTTTTTCAGTAAGTTTGACATTCTCTGCTTTCTAGTATTCTATTTCCTTTTCTTTCAAGATCATCTGCTCCTGGAATGCATCAGCATGGTGTTTTTCTTTAGCAAGCTTTTCCTCAAACCGACAGTAAAACATTTCCATTCACCCTCGGGGACTGCATCGACATTGACCCTAGCACATGGAAAGTGAAACCATTTGCCAGAGAAGTCACAAAGAATACCATCATCAACAACTGATGCACAGTGTTTACATCCACTGATATCAAGGAAATGTTTCAGCTTCATGTGCTTTGCCTCACTCTCCAAAATGCCATTCAAGTCATAACTGCACCCGGGAATATGAAAAACAGTTTTAACTGTCGTGTTGATGGTTAGGCCTACAAAGTTGTGTTGGGATGTTTACATAAACTAGTACTTAAATCCTATAAAACAAATTAATTAATCAAATGTTTCTCCAAAATATATTACTCAGTTGATATTAACTTGAGTTCAGCAAATACACAAGAGTAGCAGCAAATAAACAAGGTGTTTACTAAGCGAAAAGCAACAGTCGGCAACAAAAAATTAGCAATCACATATAACTTGTTAACTGAGTGATAATTATGTTATCAAACAATACATGTTTGGTACAACTGAATATAGTGATACATAGTTCGTAATAAAGAATAAATATTATTAAGTTAACATATATTAGGTTTGTTCGCGTGGTCTGCCAGTTTTACCAGTCGACTGCAAGTGCCATTTTTCACTTGCAGCGAAATGGCAGGACGGGCAGTTGCAAGTTGCTATGACCACCCGAACGATATCTGGCAGTAAACAAGCATGTTGTTTTGAAAAACACCCGCGAAAGTTTGTTTTGAAAGTTTAGCATTGAGAACTCAGCTTAGCGTCCCGACGTATTTTCGTAATTACGTTAATAAATACAATAACTTTCGTTTATTACTGAAGAATGGAAAACAAGAGATCGCAGGACTTCCCACGCAAACTAATAGCATTGGAGACGAAAGAATTTAATACCCATAGCGGAAAAATACGTTTTTAACGGGTCTTGCGATTTGTTAACATTCATTGTTCAGTACATAGGGCGAAGATTGATACAATGTACGAAGTTATGATGCATGTATTAAAATCGTCTTTGTAAATTTTTGTAGGAACGTTCATACTAGTGAAGTTTCACAATAGGCTTCATTCAGAGGCCTACCTCTGCTCTAAGATTTTAATGACATTGCCCCACATTTTTGGTGGTCCTACCCTACATATTTCTGCATCTGTGCTCCATTATTTTAATGTCCCTGCGTAACTTTTTTATTGGTCCTACCATACAACTTTGTTCTCATACCCTACATATTACTGTACCGCTGCTCCAAGGTTTTTATATAATGTTCCTACCCATTTTTAGTTATCCTATCCCACAACTTTCTGTTCTCTTACCCTATATATTTCTGCACCCCTGCTACAAGTTCTTTAAGTCCCTACACAAAATTTTTAGTGGTCCTACCCTTCAACTTTCTGTTCTCCTACTCTACATATTTCTGTATCTTTGCTGCAATATTTTAATGACCTTGCCCTATATTTTTAGTGGTCCTACCCTACATATTTCTGTACCTCTGCTCCATGTTGTTTAATGTCTCTGCCCCACATTTTTGTGATCCTCTCCTACAATTTTCTGTTCCCCTTCCTTATGTACTTCTATACCCCTGC
>PNEQ01081202.1:0-14838 GCA_003012365.1 Medauroidea extradentata
ATGATCAATGTTTGTGTCCTTAAAAATTTGTCAACAAGTCACTAATAAATTTTTTTCTTTTCAATTTGTGAATAAATCTTAATGTAGTATTTTTTACTGAAATCTACATAATCCAATAGCTATGTGGTAAAATTTTGAAGCAGGTATGTACTTAGGTCACAGATCTGCAAATTTTTTACTTGACAGTCTGTTGTTGCTACATACATCATTGACATTACACTCATGGGGATTTGCACCAACTTTAACAATTTTTTTCTCAAAAACTACTTGACCCAGGGAGGAAAAATTTGGTACAGTTTCATAACATGATGGTATTAGCAAGTACAAAAAGTTTCATTAAAATCTGAGATGGTGGGTGTCATGGCCTGGTTGAACTGAAATGGAATGACCCGCTTCTGATTTTCTTCTGAATGTCTACAACACTGCTTAATCTATGGTGCATACTTATTCTGTGGAAGAATCAGCTGATTGTACGTGTAAACACGAACGACGCAGACAAACGTATTTCCAAAATATGTATAAGTTTAATAATTAGTGTAGGCGATTAAATGCTCATTGTTATAGGCTTACATTAATTAACATTTTACTATGCGGAAGATGTTTTATGCCTTTTATTTTGTTTGCTACGCATTAGCCATTGATACAGCCGAAAATGACTCGCAGGAGAGTTTACTTGCACAGTTGTGTAAAGTCAATATGATAATACACAAAATTGTAAGTGAAATGAAATATATTAACGTAGTTATTAAAGATTTTTTAGTGTTGTAAACACAGCAAATCAGTGGGAATTATGTGTAAGAAATGACCACGTGTCGAAATGTATTTAACAGAGGTCTACTTGTAGATTTTTAAATATTTTGTCCGTCTGTTATTATCGGTGACTACTTTCCGTAGGCTTATTACAAATACGAAACCTACATAATACTTGGACATAGCAATCTTGTGGCCCTTTGCAGGGTTCAAAAGACATATGTAATATCAATTCAATAAAATAAGAAAATTGGTTTCTGCTTGTTATGTAACACTGACACTATAATAAATTATTACTTTACTTTCAAAATCTCCAGCTAACATAACACACTGACAATTTGTTACATAAAACACGACCTTCTGCTGCTGTACTAGCCTTTGAAAATTAATACTGTTCATTGGAAATGGGTTGCACATGTTCAGTATTTGCCTACTTTTCACAAGTATACACTGTTTTGCTACTCTCCCTTATAAAACACATAACCAAAAAATAAATACTACAGCTGTGCGTGGGGTTTATTCATTTAGTCTTTGTTATAAACACAAGCTACAGATTTAGGTTATGATTCCGCCTCTGTTATTTCAGAACATACAAAATTGTTACGGAAGTGAATTTCGACAAAGTAAACCTATTTTAAACAGTTCTGAGTAACTTATTGCAAAATCATTATATGATCATTATTTGACTAAAGACAATGTTTAGTTAATTATTAATACGAGTGATGCAAAGATTTTGTTACTTTGCACGGCCTCCCATAGCCACACAAATTTACTTCAGTTTTCTTCTTTGTCTTTGCATCCGAGCTTGCGAGCGCGAACACTACTTGGTTGTATATAATAGCTTTCGAAGTAAACTCGATGTTAGCGTGGTTTGCATACCACGCAACTTTGTGGCGGTGGTACATAATAAGTCTCCAGCCTTAGATGTTTGGCACAGACAGTAGTACACACAGAATATACGCCATTGGTAAATATTTGTGTTAAGGAGTGGGAGGACAGGCAAATGTACAGCAAATTAGTTTCAACCTTTTTACAAGTTTTGCACCTGCACCTCCTCCCCCACCCATTGATAAACATAGCCTGGATTTTACCAGTGTAGAAATTACAAGGCAGAGTAAATATTTTGGCTTTATATTTTTGAGAATACATTGTGTAAAAATACCAAACATGAACTAGAAATAATATCAGAGGAAGTAGTAACTTGCATGCTGGCACCAGGACTGTATCTAGAAGAAAGGAGGTGGCCTGTGGACCCACCTCTGGGAAAAATGTACAACTTCTTAATTCAATACTTTAGTGCTTCTCAGTCCTCATACTAATATAGCAAGCAGCACAAGAATGTCAGTTGTCACCTTGTCGGCGCTTCTCTTCACTCTCCACTGACCAACCGCATAGTTAAAACTTTCTCTCCTATATGTAGTGTGATTGGTCCATTTTCCATGTTGGAGGAGGGGGACAAATACTGACAAGTATTTAAGGCAAACAGCTGCCAAAAGATCCAGAGTGAGCAAACTTTCATTGTGCACGTATGCGACAAGTAGTAACTCGGCACACCAAATTTTCAAACAAGAGCATGGGAAAACAGACTGTTGCTGGTGCATGGTTGCTAAATTTCAGTCAACAAGTAACCTGTGCAGTACGAGAAGGAATGTTACCCCGGCAGTTTTCTAGCATACTCTCTTCTACTTCTACCATATCCACTCTTCGCACCTCAATCTTGTAACATGGGCAGAGACAGTTTTTTATTACAATCATATTAAAGCCGTTGGCAAAATAAGACTGACTATGTAAGCAACTCTATGCTTGCACTCCTTTTTTCCACACTCGATACATGACTAATTAATGTATAATAATTTGTGGAGCCTGCACAGCTGACTTGGGAGACCTGTAGGCTGAAAACCTAATTTGCTATAGCTTTGGGAAATGAAATTGTTAAATTAGTGCATTTTCTTCCAACTGAAAAGAGCAGAGTTATTATTCAGTGCGTACACAACCTATCTATTTTGTGTTACGGTAATATTATATTAAACGATAATTCATTTTAAAAATAGATTTTAACATTTATGTGGACCATTTCTATAAATATAAAATTACTAAATCCACTTAACCTGAAATTTAAAATAGACAGCTTACCATTCAACCAACCCCCATCTAACCTAAATTGGGAAAATAGTGATATTCATGTAAGTTAAATTTGAATGCAGTTGGAAAAAAAAAGATACATCGTATACACACATAAGCACACAGAGAGCTATATATTTTTACTGTATGTAGTCAAACCTTGACAAAACAAACATGAAGCTACCTACAATTTTGCAGTTTGTAATAATGATGTTTGTATTAACAGGTATTTTCAAAAACTCAAAAAGTTCTGTAAATATATTTTCAGGATGTTTAGTCCCAAAACAAAAATTGTACAGTATTACTACCACCACGACTTCTTTTAACTAGTGAACATGGCATTACATTGTTTTATGAATGAGGGAACTTTTTATTGAGGACGAAAGTTAATATTTAATTTCTCATCTCATTCCAAGGGGAAAAAAACCACTTTGTTTTTTATTGAGAATTTTGTATTAACAGGGTTTGTATTAACGAGGTTCCACTGTAGTGTAAATGTAATATTCTGTCAATAAAATAGTAGTTACAAACTTTTTACAAAAAAAAAACAGTCTCCAGGATAAAAACTTTCACCATTATTCACAGAAGTTACATAGGTTTCTTACAAAGGTTGGGTAGAAACCTTGCAACTTTTACTGGCACATATAGTACTCATGTAGAACTATAAATATTGTGTAATAATGCAGTATGTCTGTTACAAACATATAATGAAAGGAAAAAATTAATAAATACAAGTATATGCCACTGACAGAAAAAAGAACCATTTTTAATGTATCTCAGCAAAATAATTAACAGCCAACGAAAATGTTTTATAGTACTCTCCAATATTAATTTCTGGTGGATACTGTTTTTAAAATTGAAGCTTAGAGCTAACATCAACACTTCAACTAATATTGCCATTTTGTGTAGAAAATTAATTCAATGCCCCTTGAATAGGACAATGAACAGATGTACTACAAATACATACTTAAAAATTTAGACTGTTTTATTATAAGTAGAAATAACCAGTTTTTTACTGTTGATAACAGTATGTTTATGAAAAGAACTGAAAAATGAGTTAAGCTCCAGGAAGGGTGAGTTTTGTAGTGTGATCTAGCTCCTTTCTTCCAAAGAAACATTAAATGAAGTTAAGCTTCCTTTGTGTAAAAAAGAACTTGGGGTACGCTGAGCTCCATTTTCAAAGGAGTTTCGCTAGCATGCTTTTATAACTTTTCCCGTGCTAGGAGATATTTTTCAGTTCAGTATTCAAAAACTAATTTCTAATTGACAAAATACCTTTTTTCTAACTACACACTTCAAATCAATGGGAAAAAAAAAAAAAGCACTATCTTCACAAATGTTTATTTTTTATTTTTTAGATGCTGATGACACTTTCATCCATAGGTTATCTAAACGGTCATGTTTTCTTGGAAATTGCTTTATTGTTCCTTTGAAAAGATACAGGTTCGCAACAAATCTAAACTGCCTCTGAATGTTGTTAGCTTAAAAGTCTGTCAAATGTTTCTGAACCAGTTGTTGGAGAGTGATTGCCAGTTGTTTGTCGCATGACTGTACTGAGCACAATGTAACTTCAGGGTCTTAACAAAACACTCATATGGATGAGTAAACAACGTGAGACTTTCCAAAATATTAGGCACATTTTCTGAAAATATGCTCTACACTGCTGACGAAACATAAGAATCATGACCTTCGGGCAGGGGAAGCAGAGAGGGGCCTCAGAATACTCGCAGGCTATTTATTGGCTGTCAGAGAATGACATCATGCAGTAGACCCCCGCCCAGTACACCATGCTAACCTGCCCTTTCGACAGGTGCAACTTTTCATTCAATTCACTGGTTTAGAAACATTACGTGAATAAATAGAATCAAAATTTTAGGACCAGTCCTACATGCTGTAGTGCTTCCTACTAATATTACTCTTTATCTGTACACACCTTAGTAGGTAAGTAAAAATTTATATGTACCTTTGTAACTACATTTTCACTCAAAAACCAGCTGAAACACTGTTTTCTTAAAACAAAATTCTAAAATAATGTGTATCTGCGTAAATTTAATTCCTAAACACCTCACGCTAAAAAAAATAATCAAATTGTAATATTCTGCCATAAAATCACTTCAAATGCCACAGTTATCTCAAGGGAGAATGATAAAATTTAGGTGCAGCTCCTCACTGCTTTACGTCTAGGTGTTACAGTAACACAATTTTTGCTGTCTACCTATTATTTCACACACAAATTTCCGTAACTTACACTATATTAAAAGTAATCAATTAATATCAACTTCAAAATGTAAAGTAAACGTGAACCGACATCGTTATTGATTTTTGAAGTACAGACTTTATATCCGAAAACTTAACCGAACCATATAGCAGAGCATTAAAATACAAAACTTACATTTAAAAAAGCCATAATTTGATTCACTGTCTAGCCACCACCATTTCTGTTTATCAAATACAGTGTTTTTTTAATGAATATTGTTTTCAAAGATCTTCCAAATTTGTGTTGTGTATTTATGATTTTTCGGTAGACGCGACACAAAATCCATAAATAAATCTACAATAGGGTACACAGCATTTTTGTAATAGGGGAGGGGTGAACTAAAAATGTACTAACATTAGAAGTGTTAAAGGAAGTATCATTAGAATTTACATGTTACTTCACTGTTTTTGCAGCTATTTCAGTAATAAAAGTTAACTCACCAAGCTATGTCAAAGACATTTGTGATTATTTTAAATTTAATTCCAACAACAGGCAAGAAGAAAATAAAAAAAATTAAAATTAAAATTGCCAGTGTAAATTTATAGATACAAACTGTTAAAAATTATAGTTATATGCAGGTGCAGCTAACTTTTACCTTGAATAATGTATAATTAAAAAGCAAATAAAGGTCACAATTAAAAACTCAAGACATGTGTTGCCAGCAGGAAGACGGCACATCAGTTTCACTAACTTTCACCTACAGACGCTACAAAGAGTGGTGATGTGCAGCTTGTACATACACAAAATATCTCTGGACAGGTGGGCACCTTCATGCAAATCACTTAACGACCGGAGACTAATGTGTGGATGGAGGTGGAGGGGGGATCTGTCACAGTTTTGATAGGAAATATAAAAAAACTATACAGTCAGAAATTTTATGCATCATATACTGTAGTTACATTTAAATCAGTTGTAAAACATCTTTTAAAAATGTGCCAATATTTTTTAAAAATTGATTCAATTGATTTAAAATACATTACTGTAAGCAAGTGTACTGTAACACAAATCCATCTGTAAAATTTCAAAAACTTTAATAATAACCATATAACCTAAGTGCTCTGACTACAAAGTTTGTAAGAATGGAGTTTACAGCATCCACCCATTTTCTTGTGAACTGTGTTACTGCGTGTTAACAAAAATTTTTTTTCTTTTCTCTAAGATACTATATGTGTATTGAATATGTACATCTATGAAATAACATACATTTAAAACAATGTCTGAATTGTATTTTCAAGACATCACTTTAATTCGAAATACGATTTTGGAGCATCTCAAAATTATTAAAAACTGCTTTTTCAATATGTTACATCAGAAAAACTACTCATGGGATTTGTGTCCAACAACTACAATATTAATCTTGAATTCAATTTACTATCGTTTCATAAATTTTGAAGATAAAGTTTGACACCAAATTAATTGTTCGCATCATTTCACAGAGACTGCAGCAGCGATTTCTATCTGTTTGTTTTCCGTGTCACGAAAAAAAGAAAAGACAAAGTCACTAGTCAACAAGATTAAATATAATTTCAACTTGATTAACATAATTTATAGCATCAAACGTTATGAATATCACTGCTAGCCACTTGTAAAAAACTGCTGTAGGGTGTCATTGTCTTAGCCTACTAAGCAATTACGCAGCTAGCATGGCCACAGTGATTTAATATCAGACGAAGTCTTTACAAGTACGAAGAAGAGGGAAGAAGTGAGACGCCGTAGATGTAAAATAAGAATGATCTTCACATTCATCAAAACTCATATAAAACAAACATATACAGGATGAGTCAATGCATGCTAACCTGGCAGGTGTGCAATTTTGCGGACAGTACATGCAACATTGGGCCTACGTGATTCATTATGGTAGTAGATGGCCTAAAAGGTGAACAGATGAAATGTGAAAATGCACGATAAAATGACAAGAAAATGTCATAAACAACCATAATTTTGTTTTCAGTGAAATTATGTAAAGACAAATAACAAAAAAAAAATTAATAATTCGATAAAAAGTAGGCACTGAACAACATTAAATAGGAGTTGGTTACTCCCTACTGTTTAGAACGCTATAGCGATTTGACATGATATATAAGTAATAAACATGCAAAAATAAATAAAAATGGTTGGCATGGGAGTAAATTATAATCCAAAATATTTTCCACTGAAATCACGTTCAGTTGAAAACGGGCATATAAATGTAGGGGAGGTAGGCAGCCTAAAATACTATTGTGCATGATGTCGTCAGTTTCTATGGCATTTGCTTGCCATTTTGGTACATTTACACATTTTCAATCTCAATCTTTGAGGCTGTCGTAAACTACCCTCACGAATTTCATTAGGTCCAATGTTCCATTTATGTTTGGTCAATTATTCGCCCTCAGGCTTGTACTCCTGCCTGGTTAGTATATGTTAACAATGCATCATATATACAAAATTACACTGAAATAAGAAAATCTAACAAGTATGGTAAAAAAAAAAGAAGTTTAAGATGATTAGAAAATTGACTAAAAACTTCTGTAAAGGAAATATTCAACAATGAAAATTTATTTGAATTAGCACAGATGAAAATCTGAAGACATACATGAAACATTGAAACTGGCTATCGATTGCCACTAATCTTGGCAAAATTACAATTAAAATATTCCTATCAGTTGATGGCAGCAGTAATTGTAAAGCCTAAACATTATCTGCTTAACTATTTTTCGACAAAAACTGTCCCAGTATCCTTTGAATTCGTTAAACATTAACTTTTTTTCTACCAAATTAACTGAAGTTCATAAAGTTTAGGTTTTATTGCACTGACACTACTCACCATAGCATAATTTATACCAGATGGTAGCTTACAAACCAGCTGCAGAGACTTATAACAGCATCTGTCAAATATTTCAACACCAAAAATTAAGTACAGTAAAACCTCTTTATAACAACCCCTTATATAACAACCACCTCTCTATAACAACCCTTTCCTTAAGAACCGTGGGGTTTTAAAATAGGGGTTTTGCTGTATATTTAAACCTCTTTATAAAGACCACCCCTATATAAAGATCCTATTCTAGGGAACCGTGTGGGGTCTTTATAAAGAGGTTTTACTGTAATGTTAAAGTTTTTAAGCAAATAAAGCCGGCCCACCTCAAGTGTGGTATTTCATTCCAAAAAATTGGCATATGTGTGGCAACTGTGTAGATTCAAGACACCTTAATATTCTACATAAATCATCATACACAATTTCTTTTAATTTTTTCCCCCAACCTCAAACTACTCCATTTGTAAGGGTACATATCGCAAATATGTTTACAAAGTGCCACATAACATTTACAAAGATATCACAATAATTACAAGTAATGTGTGCAGTGTGGCACATATTTGATACTGTGGGTCATTGGTGACATGGCATCAGTGGGCAGCGAGCCAGGTGGTCAGCCACCGCTGACATCGCAACACAGTAAGGCAAGATACACCAAGCTCTCTCCACCCCGCCCTTAATCACTTCTACGGACATGCGCTGGGAGGAGATGGAATGTCTCCATTGATGTTGATAGAATGACATCTGATATCACTGATTCTCGTTTGTAATGCTTACTTTATCTTTGTCAAACAAACATATAAAATAATAGTGAATCAAGCATGACGACGACTTACAAATGTGCGAATACGTTGCAATTATCTGAAAACATTTCTAACTTGTATGATTATATAAATTACATCAAAGAAAAGGCCTATTAATATAAACATAAAATATTTAGACCATATAGAGATGATAACAGTTTAGTTTTTAAATACAGCATTACTGATTACACTAAAATAGGCTTGGGGAAATTATTTTAAAGTATGTTAATGGAAAATTTTACACCACTGTACACATGGATAGTAGGAGATAGTTCATGCAGTTTTCCTTTTAATACGGTGCCACTGATTACACTAAAATTAACTTGGAACAATTTTTTGCTGTTTTCTGTGCAGTATGAACACTTGATCTTATTTTTCGTGCTTTATTTCGCAACATACAAAAGCTACAATTAATTTTCTGTCTCTGTGGCCTACTTCTGCAACAGACAAGTTGTCTTTCAGTAAATATGGAATTCTTATTTTGTCAGTCAAACTAAGTACTTTGCAATCTCTCTTCGGTTTCGAAGAATCACTTACAGCCTTTCTTTTCAGTAGACATTACGCTGCAGGCCATGGAATTGTGTATAACTTCACACGGTACATGTATTTCACGGCCATTTCCTACGTCCAGGTGGCAAACAGGTAAAACAAGACAATGTAATTAAACAAGTATTTTACGTGGAAGCGGTTTGCAAGCAGGTGACGCGGGAGGAAAGTTGTTGATGCAGGAGATAATAATTTTACTATGGAAGGGTGCAGTGAGTGAGCGACAAGCAAGATGATGTCAGTTAACTCCATCGCACGGGCGCCAATTGCGCACACATTTAACAATGCATTATTTCCTTGCCGTTCCTGTCAATTTATCACGAGCATCTAGGACACTACGTAACGAAGCAGATACTGTTGCTGACAACACAAGACTAATTGTTCTTGTACACTGCAAGTGGTGCGCTAATAGTCCCTGCGGAAAACTGTGCACATTGCGCGAAAAAATACAAATTCTTAACCATTTTATGTATATATTTTGTCAAGTTTTTTCCTCATTTACCAACCCGCGGATGAAAAGTCCATGGATAAGGCAGATGGTAGCTTCTTAGCCGTCACATTAACTCTGCACGTTACGCTTACACAGAAAGACAGAAATTAATTTTTGCTAACTTCTGAACTAGACTGTTCTGGTAACAAATTTCGAACCATGACAGAGATTTGGAAGTCTTTCAACAAATATTTCAGCATGCAATAATTAATTGTACTTCTTCATAAATTACCCTAATAGATTATTTAAAAAATATCTTTTATAAGCTTCACAGTGTGTACAAACCATCAATAAAATTATTAATATACAGGAAAATGCTAAATTTGAAATACCTAAATACACAAATGTTGTAATAAAAACATATTAATGATCACTAAATAAAACTTGTCTCCAGGACAAAATAAACTATCCTCATAAATACATGTAACAATTATTGTAAAAGTTTAAATATGTTCAACTTACGAGACACCATTCAGCCAGGCAAAATATTTTCCTTGTGGGTCAAAAGCCATCGCATTGCATGACTTGCTGTCTTCTCGGGCAAATGCTGTAACCAGATCATAATTGGGAGGGCCTAGGTTTATAGAAACTCCTGTTGATCCTCGAACTGAAAAAAAAAAAAAAAGTTAAAAAATTAATTTAGACACAATAAATGTAGTCTGTCAAAAATAATACTGGTGCATACATATCTACAAAAAAAATTACCAAAATTATTGTTTATATAAACTTAACGCATCTGGTGGCTATTTCTATTTCCACATCATGAAGCACCTGCAAAATTTTGTCCACAAAAACGGCACTATTTTGTGTATACTGAATTCAAGATGAAGGTTGCTGAAGAAGCAGCTAAGCGTTCAGATGAATACTTAAGACTTGAGGACCTCGACCTACAGTTTCTGCTGTTTTTGCAACTACATTCAGTTTTTGCTCAGCTTCATACTACCCCTTCCCCCTCAGCAAGACACCAAGTATTCCTCCCCCCCCCCCCTCTTACACCCCTAGCAAGCCATTACTCATTATCACCAAACCATTTCCTCATGATCCATCTTCCGTTTTACTGCACATGCAACAGTGACCATGTCGGGATGGAAGGTAACTTGTCCGGAGGCATAGGAAAAGTAGACGCTGAGGGGCAAGTCTTTCCCCCCTTTCCCTTCTAACATGCATTTGGGGGGCAGAAACAGCATTTCACACCTCCTATTCCAAGGCAACATTCATTGACATCACTCTTTAAGAATTAAACTAAATATAGTAAAGATCTGCTCACAATTCCTGCATGCCAAGCATGCGCTGATAACCAACATTTTTCTACAGCGATAATAGGCTAAGAATGATGGAAAGATATTTTAAAGAATAACAATCTCAAATGTCATTTTGTCAAAATGCTGACAACTTGCACACATCCTGTTTCTGTAAATTTAAACATTTTACCTTTCTATTTGCAGGATGTCCAACTATGAAGAGAAAAAAAAATTTCACTACCTTAGTGCCTGAAACTTCACAAATATAAAGCAGTTCAGTTAATTTGCCTAAACCCAATACAAATTTTTAAAATGCTTTGTAATCTAAATCTATTTTTTTTTTCTATTTAATACTAACTAAATTATTTATAGAACATGCTGACATTTCTCATACATTCGTGTAATTTTTTAAAAAAATAAGTTTTTCTCTTTGTTATGCAAAAAAATAAAAGTACCTTAAATTTATTGACAGCATTTCATTATACAGTACTGTAATCAAAAACAAACTTAGGCAATGTTAAGGAAGTTCAAGTGGGTAAATATTACAACTTTATATTTGTATGAAATAGTGTTAGTTTTATAGATGTTCCTTGGGAGTATAGGCCTATTTCGTCTTATAAAAAAAAATTATAGCTCTGCCAATTTTCTCATAATGGCATTTCAAAATAAAAATTTGCATATTTTTACTTTATACAAAACTTGAAAACCAGTAAACATAATGGAATGGAAAAATTACATCAAAACTACATGTCACCATCTACAGCTTGAAGCATACAAAAACCAATTTAAAAAATGCTAATATTTTGTTCATTTTAACCATTTTTAATACCAAAATATTTATAATACACATGATATTATTGTTACCTTTGTTGTGGTTTTCGGTTAGTAAACAATGTAGTGTTAGGCTAAAATTAATTTTCAGTATAAAATGTTCGAGATTACATTTTTTCAAATTGTTTATATACAAGAAGCATTGAGCACGATAGTGGTTTGAGTGATTTAAGTATTTAACTAATGTAGAAAAGTTGAGTAAATGAAGGTGAAGTAAAGCATATTTTTTTATTATAGTAATGAAAAATTAAGTGTACAGTAAATGTATGTGCAAAATTAATTTGAAAACGAGAAATGTCAGAGTTACAGCAGCAAGTATATGAGTCAATTATTATAAAATAAAGAACACCGTAAATTTATAATGATTTATGTACACTTGAAAAAGGATTGTACATTTATTGCATTTACCTTTTAATGGCAGTCTATGGCTATAGCCCAGTGAAAAGGGAGTGTAGAGATTGAAGTAAGGGGAGCATGTGAAGTCCTGAGGGTATTGAAGAATGTGTATTGTGTTTCAAGATTACTGTGCGATATACACTTTTCTTGTGAATTAGGGTGCCTCGTTGTCATTCCAAAACGTGTAAACCTGGTTGTATTTGTGATGATTTGCCCCATCGTTGTTTCAAAAGGCACTACAATTGATTAAGTGGTGATGTGCCTTGCATTTGTTCCAAAAGACATAACGTTTAAGTTACGTGTTGTTGAGCAGCCTCCCTGTAAGCATAGGCGACGCTACGGGGTGGTCCAGGTATGCACAGGACCACCCATTACGTTTGACAGGTGGAGAATTCCTCAAACTTTTTTTTCACAAGCACGTGAACAATGGGAACAATAAAGTATCTACAGGTAACCCTCGCAAACATGCATACACGGACACACGCACAGAGAAAGGAAAGAATGGAAATATTCAAAGCATAAAACTGTACACAAGTTTTCTTCTGTTCATGGAATTCCCACATGTGCACTATATCACCCAGCTAGTTGCTTACTTATATGTGCTACAGTTTTTAGGTTTTGTATTTATTAAGTTCATAACGCAAAAATAATTATCTTCAAAAATATTAATATTTCTACAAGTGTTATATTCAATGTCCAGATATAAAAAACTACTTAAATAGCACTATATTCACCTTGAAATTCAAAATTTCCAGGGGGAGTACCCCCAGACCCCTCTCCATATGAGGAGATAAGTGAAGGCTAGGACCACTCATTAGCTAGTCTCTAGCTTCGCCTATGCCTGTAAGCAGTTTATACCTACTGTCTAGGACAAGTGCATTTTGTGTAATTTAATCGGAAATGTTTGTAATTTTGAGAGATTTGTACAATGAATTTTATTTGTGGAACTTACGAGCATAGGTCAAGGTTGTTGAAAGAAAACAAGTGTTAAAGTTTACATTGATAAATAAATTAATTATTGTTTTTGCTACAATGAATTATTTAGGATCAAGTGTTTGGAAAGTAAATACATGCTCAGGGCTATTCAACATCTCTCTACATGTAACAGTTAAAATTCTTCTAGTTTATTTGTTTTGGTGGTATTTCAAGGTGTACGGTAGCAACCCATTGAGTATGTACGTTAAGGGCCTGGAACTTCATTCAAAAAGTCTGATAAAGATGACAAGACTTGGATACAATTACAAGACATACTAAAATTCTGAAATCAACTGAGTTATGGTCACAACATTACACCAGCAAAGAGTGAGAACTTGTAGAAATTGTTCCTAGAGAAGTCCATCAACTAAGAGCATTTAGTTTACTTTATTTTATGACAATAAGATCTTAATATAAAATTATGGGTACGTATTTCTAGCTTAAAACATCAATTTCAGCTTAAGTTTTTTATCTGACTATAAATGTTAGTTCTAAATAGGGTTATCAACTCTAGTAAATAACGTTATGTAGCAGTTTTTCCTTCTATTGATGGACTGGATAGGTGTTTTCCTACATTAACCCCTTAAGACATTTGCCCCAGTTATCTCGGGGTGTACATCAGCAAGAAAAAGAAAATAAAAAAAATTTAAAAAATTTTTTAAAAATTTCAATTAAATTTTTTTTTTTTTTTTACTTTTGAGATAATTTTTACTGCCTAAAACATATTTATGTTTAATTTGTTTAAAAACTTTTAATATTTTTAGCAAACACAGTAAGAAGAAAACCTGACACTGAAGGGGTTAAACGTCATTTTTAAAACGCCATGTTTCATTGCATTTCAGCAGAAGTGAGTGTTTAATGAATTCAAATGTAGCCATTATAATTCTTGATAAATTAATTATTTTACTGTGATCATGTGTTTTACAAAATGTTTGTATATTCAGAGGCTTGTAGTTTCCAAACAGTTCAAAGTTTAGTACATATCAAGTTTAAATTTCTTTTGTTTAAAAGATGTTAAAAATACTACATTTTACACACAAAAATTATTTTTATCCCTTCACCCACATGCCCTTTTTAACCTTGAAAATAGGGAACATTTAAAAAAAAAAATTTATTTGGTGAGTTGTATGAAAAAAAAAAGTTATTACCACTCCTTCAGTTCAGTATGTTGCAGAAACAGTTTTTTTTTTCCAGGTACTATTCAACTCTTAAACAATTTGGGTTAGTTTCGATATCAGGTAAAATTTGTTCTGAACATTGTTTCAAGATCACTGGAATAAAACACACTTTACTGCTTCCAGATAATTATTATTATTCATGATCTAGTACACTTCTGGATAACCACATAAACACACACCTTATCGACTAGCGGTTACCGTCACCAGGCTGTCAATTGTCTAGGCTATATTTACATTTTTAGTAGTACCAACTACTCCAACACCTCCCCCTCTTTCCTTCAACTAATTGGCTGAAGGGTCATATGGTTTCTTTGCAATTACACATCGCCCACTTCTGGTAACATAGTTCTCGCTAACTTGTGATTTTATTACTCTTGCTTCTTTTACCCTATTTACAGCATTGTTGAACCCTCTAAACCCTACATCATCATCTCTAGTCCTCCTAAGCCTTTCATC
>PNEQ01081203.1:0-10753 GCA_003012365.1 Medauroidea extradentata
TCTGTGCTGTACGTGACTGTACCTGCTGTCTCTGTGCTGTACGTGACTGTACCTGCTGTGTCTGTGCTGTACGTGACTGTACCTGCTGTGTCTGTGCTGTACGTGACTGTACCTGCTGTCCCTGTGCTGTACGTGACTGTACATGCTGCCTCTGTGCTGTACGTGACTGCACCTGCTGCCTCTGTGCTGTACGTGACTGTACTTGCTGTCTATGTGCCGTACGTGACTGCACCTGCTGCCTCTGTGCTGTACGTGACTGTACATGCTGCCTCTGTGCCGTACGTGACTGTACTTGCTGCCTCTGTGGGCCAGCCTAATGATATATTATTTTGTTGTTGTTTCCAGCTGAAGAATTGCGTCTCCAACAGCGCCTAGAGGAAAGGTTCCCGTTCTGCGATATTCGCCATATCTTGGGAAGAATAAGGAAGAATGTGTTATAAATTGTATTATTATGAAATATATACACCATTGTCTAACATATATGATATTTCTTCTTTCCATGGACCTTAATAAATAACCATGTGTCTTCTATGAACTCCCAATAACAGTGTCTGTAAGTTAGCATTTTGCTGAAGCACTTTCTAAGCATAAATTAAAAGTTTCTTTATTCACAAATACTTAAATGAATTTTTATAATGCTTATAGCTCAATTTTCATATAAATCTTTGCTCAGATGATAAAAAAAAAAAAAAAAAAAAAAGGAGACATTGCACTGCTCTCTTCCTCAGAGATACCCTACATTAAAGACAGGAACAAACTTTACCGGGCTGCAAAAACACTAATGGATTAGTTTCCTAGAAGCATAGTGTGGAATCTTTATATGCTTGTCACCAAGGATCCACATTAATCTTTCTTCTTGGGTATGCAGCTCACAACTCCCACCTAAGAAATCTTACTTCTCTAAAGACAGGTATCGAAGAACTGTATAGGTCGTTAGGGATAAAGTGAGCACTAAAAATTTAACCTTTGAAAATTATCATTAGCCGTTACTGCATGTAATTCGATATTATATATAGTCCCCTTACTTCTTGTAAGGTTGGCAGCGAAATTACGCTGCATAGTTCCGCGTGTTGTCCCTTTTAATTACAACAATACCTCAACAGAATCAACCGAAGTCGACAAAACTTTATTCTATATCTTCTATCTTCTTCTTCTATTCTCCCATATATATATATATATATATATATATATATATATATATATATATATATATATAAATCAATTGCTGTTCGTTTGTCTTGCTAAAACTCGAGAACGGCTGGGTCGATTTAGCTGATTTTGGTTTTAAAATGTTTGTCGTAGTCCAGGGAAGGTTTAAACGGTGAGAAAATATGGAAAAATTTCGAGGAAGATAGTAAAAAAATATATATATTTTAATATTTTGATGGTTGTCATTGTTGGTTTGTTCCACGTTTTTATATAAATCCATGGTGCGTTCAGAAATGTTTATTATTGTTGTTTGGATTTTAAATAAAACGCTTGGCCATCCTAACACCTGATGACTGAAGTACCAATCTTGTGTACATATAGGTTTTTCAATTACAGTAAATAATATCAGTTACGAATAATAGTCGCGAGCAAAGCCGTGGAGGACTGCTAGCAATAAATAAAAATTGTTACTAAACTATGTCTGACTGCACAATTTATCTTACATTTACAAACATTAAGTGACGTGCCCAGATATGTTAGAAAGTTCCCATCGTTAGGCGTTAAGCGCAGAAAGATACGAATTAGTTGAAAATAGAACTTTAGCGCGGCTTTTTTTAGTTCTCACTTTATCCCGAACCACCAGTAGAGTCATTCTCCAGGCAGCACTACGAGAATACCGGAAGATGACCGGAAGATGTGTACATAGACTGTTACATGATGTATGAGACCCAATTACGATTAGTTCTTACCTACTCTAACTACTATGGCAGTTGGAGGTCCAATACAAGGACCTAATCTTACAAAAATTAATTTATCTTAATATCGGCCCTGTAGTTCTTCACATACATGAAAAATAAATAATATTTTCATAACAAGATATCCTTGAAATTGGGAATGTACATTTCTAAACAAAACATGAACTTCCATCATATAGTTCACCGTTACCTTACTTAGTTCTAAATGTGCACCAAGTCATAAGAAATGTCGAAAATGGAGCTCAGATATTTCATGTGATCAAGCAAAGTTCAGGACCTGCCAGATTTAAAAATTGAATGCTGCTAAAAAAAACCAAACATGTAAACCTGAACGCGCTTTACTAGGAAACACGTGTGTACTGAGTGAGATTGTGGTTTAATTGTAAGTCTCGTGTGATCAAGTCATTTTCAAATGTCCGCCAATGTGTAAACAGGAACACGAAATTAACTTAAGTGTAATGAGTATAATGAATACTGAAACATGATTTCTTAGATACATCGTAAGATAAAAATATTTTTAAATGTCCGTTATTTTGAACATACGAACACATCTTTAACAAAAATGTGAAAGTAAAGTAACATTAGTAATGACAATAAATGTACCAAGTTTGACGAAATTCGGATAAATAGTATCTCAGGTATTTCATGTGATAAAATAATGCTCTCATAGCTGCTATTTTTGAAACAGCTGTACAATTTCGAGCTAGAAAAGCTGGGGAATAGAGGTCTTTGATAACAGCAAATATATATTAATAAATCTAACTTGATTTATTTACAACTAACCGCACAAAAATATGTCTGTATGTTACTAATGATTAATTACCAATTTGAAATAAAAAGTCAAAGAATACAAAAAAGTACTATTTATAGAAAGGTTACAAAATCTACACAATAAAACAGCAGTCATCTATACAAGTTCTCTGTGCATGAAATGTATTTCTCATCACTCTCACTCTATGTCCTGGCCAGGAACACATTGATGGACCTTTTGAAGCCCTGAAACTCTCTCGCTGAACACTCCTGAATACTTCTCGCAACCCGTCACTATCGTCACAACTCACACCAGATGCCTGCCGGAAAAACTGCCTTGTCTCTGACGCAGCTCTCTCTTAGACCCTTATTAAAAAGTCTAGAAGCAATAATTAGCGTCTAAATCGAGGCGATGCATGGACGTCATCTCTGTGCACAGTTCTGCACAATCCCTTCCTCTCCTTTATCAGTTCCCTGTCACATTTGGTTTGCGTTAGTTTAAAATGCCAGACAATGCTATGAACTTAATTTGTTGGGTTAGGAGTCTACTAAAAAAAAAATAATAATAATTCGCGGCGAGGAACTTGGCGCGCCTCCGACGCAGTAGCCCGCCCATGTGCTTGGCATTTACTCCCGCCCCCCTCCCCCCCAAAAAAAACAGTTCATGGTCCTCTGCATAAAACCCTTAAGGCTCCTATCTACCTGCGCTTGAAACGCGTCGCAGAGAGTTACAAGTAATAATATTTGGAAGAAACATCTCAACGCGTACACGAGTACGACTGAACCCTGAGCCCTGTGTGTCTACCTGATGACGGGAACAGATTCCAGTTTCCGAAACGTCGTTAATACTGACTGTCTGGAAAACTACTGTCTTTTGTTTCGTCTCATCGTTGTGTCGTTTGTCTTTTCTGTTCGTGTCTGATATCTGTTGTGCTTTGTTTCGTCTCTTCGTTGTGTCGTTTGTCTTTTCTGTTCGTGGTTGTGTTTTGTTTCGTCTCTTCGTTGTGTCGTTTTGTTATTTTTCTGTTCGTGTCTGATATCTACCGTGTTTCTTGTTTCGTCTCATCTTTGCGCCGCGTGTTACTTGGTTTTCCGATTTTTTATTTCTACTTTTTTATTATTTTCATTTATTATCTGTTTGTTCATTTTTTATTTGACCCGATTCAATTTTGGAATTTCATGTTGTGTATGTATCTTGTTGACTAAAGCATACTCTGCTTATTTTTGGTTTTCTGTTATTTGTTTAGTTTTCTTTGACAGTCATTCATTTTGCAATGGAGTATGTCCAAGTAGCTAAATTATGTCATGCACTCCCATTGCACAGTTCTTTCAAAGATCACACTTCAAAATGTTGCTTACGTAAATACTGAAAAAGTAATATTAGGATATTTTGAAATTCGACCCCCAAGCAGTAGAAAGGGGCAAATTGTGTTTTTATGAGTCATCTATGTCACTAAAACACAAATGACTATCGTCGTGATATTTACTCAAATTTGTTACGCATACAACTGTCTATGACAGAACTCCAAGACGTTTCGAAATTCTTTAATTAAGGGGGTGAACATACGTGAAATGTGTATTCGAGAATTCCTCCTTACCTATTGAACCAATCGAGATATCGAAGTGTTCTTCGCTTTAAATTCATGCTTATATAAATATCCCATATACCATTAAAATATATTTTCCGAATTCGGCCGCAAAGAGGTTAAAAAAAAGGGCAAAATACGTTTTCGATTCATAACAGATATATATCGATTCCATTTATTTTTATATAGCGACGTGATTTTTGTTTAAGATTAAGACGTTTAATGAAATACCTGAAAAGAATTTTCACGAATTTTCGGAATTCCCCACCCAAAGAGGTGAAAAGCGGTGAAAAGTTATGAAATGTATTTTTAATTAATCGTCGATATTACTTGAACACAGCGGATTATTGTCGTGTTTTCAACGTCCAAGAGACTCCAGTTGGAGTAGTCTAAAATGTGATACAAGGGTATTTCTAAATTCAGTCTGTTAGGAGGGGAAAAGACCTGGAATGTGTTTTAGATAAATCTTCTATATATATCAAGCCCATAGAGATATTCCGTTTATTTTTGCTCCAGGATGATGATTACGTGTATGTACGTAAAAAGGTTTTAAGCCTTTTCAAAATTCGAACTCTCAGTACAGTACGAGAGTGTTAAGTGATTTCTAATGAATTATAGATTTTGTTTTGACTGAATGAGCTATACTAGTGATTTGCACTTTACTCGAATACGTGAACAAAATGTAAGGTGTGAAATTAAGATTTTTTTGGAATTCGACACCTAAAGGGGTTAAAAAGGCATAGAATTCGTTTTCTTTCAGCCGATGATACTTATCTAACCAGTAGAGATATTGAGTTGGTATTCGCGTCAATGTGATGCTTACGTAATTCCCTAAAGAAATAATGAAAGGTTTTTTATGTTTAGATAACTTAATTAAATAGAAAACTTTGTTTGTGAACTTTCGAGGTAGACGATCCGAAAAGGATGTACAACCAGCGAGAAATATCATACAGGAGTTTCATTCTACAGCTCTATCGAGACGCTGTGTTGTACAACCTCATGAGCCCAAGAAATTAATACTTCGTTTTTAAAATAAGTTTTCATAAATAACTTCGACGATATGTGGTGCAGTTGCTTGTATCTCCGATCTATTGTTCAGGAGGCTCTGGGCTGACATTCCTCTTAAAGTCTTCGCAATCGTGCAAGTCTGGCACACAATACTGCAAGGTTGATGAAATTGCTTTAATTTGGATGAAGTCTTTCGAAAGTGGTGAAAATAGATTATGCAGTCCAATATCTACTGAAGTTCCTCGACAGCTTCAGACTACATACATCATCTCACTAAATTCAAGGTTGGGGCACCAAATACGTTTGTATTTCAGCGAAACACTATCCCGCCAAAGTTCCTAAATGCCACTTAACTTCAAGTAAAGGTTTTGAAAAACAGATATGTTATTGAGGGCACCATCACCTATGTTTGTGCTCGAGGGATATCAGTCTAAATACACCGGAAACTACGTATTTCATTCGATTAACCTCTTACATTTAACAGTCTGTAGTTACCCCCAGAACGTCAACTTTGATGTGACTATAAATAAGGCCCAGAAGAAGTCGCTGTCAGTGGCCGGGACAAATTTAAGACTGCTTTTCGCGTGGACAGCTATAGCTACTATCCTGCTGCAGAATTAGTTCAACTAGCAGGTTTGTCATAGCTGTACTGTAGCGAAATGTAAATAGAATTTGCGGTATAATCTCACATTCGTCATTTTTCTTATTAGAATTTCAAAAAAGGCGAAAAACAATAAAATGCAATATGGAGACTGAAAACGAGCCTTAATTAGTTATCTAGAGTGGCACTAAAATCACCCTCAGCTGTATATTTTCCCCTTAATGTTGTGTATATGTATGTACGTTTGTATGTATATGTGTATATATATATATATGTATATATATATATGTATATATATATATATATATATATATATATATATATATATATAAGATACTCTGAGTACTTATTAAGTAACAAAATATGTTTATTGTGTGCAGTAGGTAACCAAAGATATAACCAATCGGCAATTTTAAGTTGAACTGATTGTCTTATATCTTTGACGAACTGTCTATAAAAGCAATAACTGCGTGATTCTATCAAAGTGCTCTTCTTAAACCTACTGTATTCACAGAGACGTTACCGCGATCACATTCAACAAAATCGTAATCCATGTTATCTACGTAAAGTATGAGGCACATATATTTCAGAATTAATTTCAACATTCGGCTTACTTTTTCTGTTTGTAGTTTATGTTAGTTACATTGTTTTATGAGCAACTTGATGAAGTGTGGAAAAAACACAAACAATTACTTGTAATCAGTATTTTCATTTTTTGTAACTTGCTCAATTATATTACGTGACAATTTTTTTAAATGTGAACTCTCGGGTCATTGCCATTTGATATAAACCAGGTGTACCAATGAGAGTTTTGCAATAATAAGTTCTAAACAACATTGCTAAATATATTTATTTGGGCCTAATTCTTATAACGTTCCAAGTTGTAAGCGTAACGGCATGTCTCTTCGTGAAATGATGTTTGCCTCTTGTCAATCCACAAAAGTCAAGCATCTTCACTAGTTCTCCAGTCTCTTTGAGGGGGAGCTACAAAGTGTCGAGGCAACTTATCTTACCATTTACCTGTCAGTGTGTCAACCCAAGTAAAGGAACTGGTTCACCCAGGCTTCATATAGCTGAAACTGTATGGACTATGTTCGGAGGGAGGCGATACGTTTGCAAATAAACGTATGATCGAACTGCACAACTGAAAAATAAATAAACCCGACAGATACAAAATTAAGTTGAGCAGATGGGTGCGGTAGATATAAGATAAAATATTTCACCATTACAGCTTGATAATGGACAATAAATGTACAAAGAATTTCATAAGTACAGATTGATATGAGGCAAGAAATGAAAAAAATAATTTCAGAATTACTGAGAGATATAAGGCAAGATATGAACAACCATCTCACATGACATGGTATGAAAGTCGCAGTGTCGTATACTCCATCAACTTTAAGAAATAATTTGCCACAAAAGGTATTTGTGTCACTATAAGAAAAGGTTGGAAGTTGCTTGGAAGTAGGAAACATAAGTCATGTTTCCGAACAAAATGCAACGTACACACATGTGATTCGAGTCTATACACAATATGTGAAACAGGTACAGGTACACAAATCTCTATGACACTTTTTTTATTCTCTTTTCCTTTCTACGAATAAAAGCAAACTAGAGAGTGAAATAACTCACCAAATGTAAACATTAAGTACTGAATTCCTAACAATTCATGTCATGCCACACCCTGGGATGTTTGCCTTTCGTGATTCTATAAAACTCACAACTCACTCCTTGTCGGCAGAATGTTTCATTTCCTGTACGTCAGGCGACAACTCATGGGCCTTTCTTCAACATCTTGGCCTGTATAGTTCCAGAACGTGCTCTGGCATTCTTCTGCTCCAGTAGCAACTATAATATACCCTAGCAGCGTCAAGTACGGTCTGAGAGTGGATCTGCGGTACGGGAGAGCAAGTGTTGATCTACTTGACCTACGGCAGTTATATGAAGTCAACCACAACTCTGGTCACAAAATATAAGATGTTACAGTGTGACCATCAACAAATATAAATACATCTCCCAACCAATAATTTGTTTGAGAGATATGTAATTCCTCTTTCGATATTTTATATTTTCCATCGTCTAATGCAACGTTATTTTCTCTAGTTTGTAACTGCATATTTTGAAATTTTTAATGTTTTAAGGAGTATGAACATGAAAAGAAAAAATTCGCGGATTCAAATACCTGCATATTAAAATCCACTGTCCTGTGTATTTATACTCAAGCCCTGACAATTTGTCTATTAGTTGATTCTCGCTGTAACAGCAGGCAATGAACAAATATTTAGTGTTTCAGTTTGAGTAGGACAGCGAATTATATTGTGCGGGCCATTAAATTCGCGAAATTTTTCTTCACTACTTACGACTCTTGCGCCCTACCATTCAGTACCTTGTCCGTATTTCCTTGGTTGTATATCATTATTTACTGTATTGAGTACACATTGTCTGCTACCATAGTTATAATATATATATATTTTTTAATGTGTGCTGGTAAGGAAGACGGACACAAAATATAATTAAGTGTGATACCTATTACTGCTCATGTAGTAAATATTAATTCCCAGAGGAAGAGCTGTTAAACTAAAACATTAATATGAGGTAATATGAAAGTAACGATTTATTATCATATAAAATATTGGGCAATTGGAGAACACACACAGATAATAAATTATAAAATGTGTATTGAACAGTTATAATTTGATATCGTAAACAGGGCCGTGCAAACCCTTTTTAATATTATTTTTAACGAGGGTATTCTTTTACAAACTAAGTTTTATTAACTTTAAAGCATGATTATAGATAAATAAAAAAATTAATGATTCATTTTGTTTTAAAAAATCAAAGGTATAAAAAAGTACTGGACGACCAAACGTGGTGCGTAACACAGTTAAAGTTTATGCGGGGACGTAGAACTATGCTGAAGCGTAGAACGTAGCAGCGAGTAGATGTCCAGAGAAAGGACAAGTTGAATGCGTACGTAAGTTGAACATACTAGAATACTTGTATTATTGGAACTATTGTTGAATTATCGAATTATTCTTGTATCCTCCACTGTAACAAATAAAAGGGAAGTGGAGAATTAAAGTTAGTTTTTAACGAAACAAAACATGGCGTATCAGCGCAGACGCGGTGGGAAGACTTACCTACGGAGGGTAGACTAGATGGCATGCATCTTGAAGTACACATAAAAATTAAATTTCGTAACAGTTGCCTCAAAATTCCTTCACTGATATACAAAACTGAAGTACACTACATGACGTAGAAAACAAATAATAATAGATCATGGCCAATAAGTCCCGAAGACTAACATTTCCCTACAAACAGGAGCAACGCCGATAGACGTCATGTTTCTTGAGTAGAGGCTTTCACAATGCGGTAAAGGACGCGGTACGCTAATCAAATCAGAATGCGCTTGAGGGAATTTCGTCCGTGCGCAGCCCGTGCTGCATGCGGGAGGATGAAGAAGCAAAGACGGTGCAAGGGTTACTTTTTATGCCTGCAGCCGAGCTGAAATGCAGACTTGCTCGTTCTGCGCTAACACAAGGACGTGCATGGAAGGCGAGGTCTCTTCCCCACTGTGATAACAGTGCAGGGAAGCACATACGGTGTTTCCTGTGGGTAATATTACAAGTTGATAGCGGTGTGGCGAGATAGAATGTGGTCGCTTTGCCATGACTGGGAGACGTGAAAACAAGCTGTGGTATAGTTAGCAGAGAAATACTGCATGAAAGTTAACAATCATAGTACCCTTGAATTAATAATATTAAAAATAACAAAAATATGCCGGAAAAATGCAAATAAAATTGTCTACAGAGAATAAACGGCACAACCTGAGTGTAACTAGTGGTTATAACAATAGTGCTCCAATAGTAACCATGTTTGTCAAAGGCCAGTATTGCCGTGTTGCATGTGTCCTATATATGCGTATGTGTCGTGAATGTCTAGAAGTACGGCCCACAGCTATGAAATATACCCAGGTCTCACTCCTGTATCGAACCTCCAACTGCCATAGTAGTTAGGGTAAAATATTGGTAATTGCGGTGTTTATTAACTGGAGCGCCCACATCATGAAAAAGTCTATATACTCATCCTTTAGTCATTCAGTATTCTCGTGGTGCTGCCTGGAAATCAACTCTACAATTCTCCCATGTCTGTCTCTTCAGAAGGAAGATTTCAGCGGTTGGGAGTTATGAACTGCATACCAAACAAGAAAGCTGAGTGTGGATACTTGGTGACAAGCTTATATGATTCCAGTTTATAATCCTAGCGGACTAATCGATTAGTCTTTTTGCAGAGCTTGTAAAGTTTGTTCCTGTCTTTAATTAAGGGTATCTAGGAGGAATAGAGTAGGGCAGCGTCTTCTTCTTTATTATCTGACCAACGACTCATTACAATACATAATATGTTGGAAATATACGCATTATGCAAATTAATTTACGTATATATATTTCTAACATATTTACATTAATACTTATAGTAGCTAGTGGTTCAGCAAAAGGCTAACATGCAGCCACTGTTATAGGAAGAAGTCACAAGACAGGTGGTCATTCATTAAGGTCGAAAGAAGAACAAATTATATTATTTAGATAATGTATGTATTTCACAATAATACAATTTATATAATTTCTTCGCTAGTCTTCATAAGTGAAGAAGTTTCTCGCAGAACAGGAACCTTTCTTCTAGTCGCTCTTGGAGACGCATTTCTTCAGCTGGAAACAACAACAAAATAATATAATATTAAGCTCGCAGAGGCAGCAGGTACAGTCACGTACAGCACAGAGGCAGCAGGTACAGTCACATACAGCACAGAGGCAGCAGGTACAGTCACGTACAGCACAGACACAGCAGGTACAGTCACGTACAGCACAGAGGCAGCAGGTACAGTCACGTACAGCACAGAGGCAGCA
>PNEQ01081204.1:0-10761 GCA_003012365.1 Medauroidea extradentata
AGCATAAAAAAATTACTTTCGAACCTATATTTTCAAAGGCCTAAATTAATTTTAATTAGTATTGATCATCTGGATTAATTTATTATTAAAACTGAAGAATATACCTCATAAATTAATGTAAAGGATGTGTTAGTAAATTACCAGATTTGGTTCAAGCATATTTTATTACCTTCAGTGTACGTTCAATACCACTATAAGCTGCATAATTAATTATTCATCCAATAAATTTCTCCACTTTCAAAGTGATCTTTGTTTAGTAATTATTATCATAAGAGTTTTCCTTGACAAGAGTTGTTCTATGTTCTGGTATATGTCACAATACTGGTTATACACCCAATACTTTTACACCATTAAATAATTTTTTTTTACACAACATTCTAAAGAACAGTCTAAGCCTATTACCAGCTTTTGTTTTCCATGGAACCTTTACCAGTTTACTCGTGTACCTTTTGGTTTGGCTACTGGTTCTCAGGTACTTACTCGTCTTTTGGATAGAATATTTCATGACATTAAATTTAAATAAGTGTATAACTATCTTTATGACCTTGTGATATATTCTGAATCTTTTGAACAGCATGTGGAGCATCTTACAGAAGTTTTATTATGCCTAGAAAAGGCAGGTCTTACTGTTAATCCTAATAAAGTTTGTTTTGCTGTATAAGAAATTTCCTTTCTTGGTCATAAAATTTCTTCAAATGGTATTTCTATTGATCCTGAGCGTACTCGTGCCATTAGAGATTTTCCTCCACCCTGTGATGCTAAAGGAATTGCTCGTTTCATAGGCATGGTTCAGTTCTTTGGTAAATTTATATCTAACCTAGCTGAAAAGTCAGAACCTCTGAACCGTTTACGTAAAAAATCTGTAAAATTTGAGTGGGGTGAAGAACAACAGCAGGCTTTCAACATTTAAAAAAATGATATAATTCATTCTCCTGTTTTGCGCATGCCTGATTTTTCTAAAGAATTTATTTTACAAACAGATGCTTCTAGTTTGGCCTTAGGAGCAGTCTTAGCTCAAGAGTTTGAGGGTGTGCGGCAGCCTATTGCTTTCGCTTCACGAACACTTACACCCCAAGAAGGAAAAGCTTCAAATATTTATGAATTAGAGTGTTTGGCGGTAGTATTTGGAATTGAGAAATTTCGGCAGTACCTGGAACATAATGAATTTCTTCTTGAAACTGGCAATCAAGCTTTGTCGTGGCTTTTGGCTCACCCACGACAGTTGGGAAAAATTGGCCGCTGGGTTGTCAGGATCTCTTCATTAAAATTTAGAGTGCAGTACATTAGAGGATCTCAAAATGTAGTTGCTGACACTCTGTCATGTATGTTGGATAATTCGAAAATTTCTGATGTACCTGAAAATCTTCCAAATTGCAATTTACTTTCTGATTTTCCATTGGCATCTACTAATTTACAAGAGCATCAAGAATTGGATGATGAATTAAATCAGATTATTTTAAAATTAAAATCTGGAATAGAACAAAAACCTTATTTCTTGTCCAAAGGGATTCTATGTTGTAAATCTCGTGAAAATCATAAACGTGCTGTGCTACCTACTCACTTGAAACCTATGGTATTTTATTATTTTCATTCTTCATTTTTAGGGGCACATATTGGTATTCACAAAACCATTCAGGCTATTCGACAACATTTTATTTGAAAAGGAATGAATGCTGAAATTGCAGATAGAGTAAAACTTTGTAAATTATGTGCTTTAGGTAAACCTGCTCAGAACACACATTTAGGATTTCTAGCATCTGATGTTGCAACCAAGGCTATGGAAAAACTTTTCATTGATTTTGTTGGTCCCTCCCCAAGAAGTAAAAGGGGTAACAATACATTACTAGTCTGTGTGGATGCATTTTCAAAATTTGTCTGGCTTATACCTTTGAGAAAAGCTGATTCCGTTTCCACTGTATGTGCTCTTCAAACACAAATATTTAAAAATAATTTGTGTTCCTTCTTCTATTGTTTCTGACAATGGTTCACAATTCACCTCAAGGATTTTTCGGAACACGTGTTTTTCTTATGGCATCCGCCATACTACCCACCACCCTCGCATGCGGAACGTTTCAACCGAAACCTCCGTTCAGCTCTCATTGCTTTTCATGCGACGGATTAAAGTAGTTGGGACAGTAATCTTTCTTGACTTCAAATGGCTTTCAATTATGCCAATCATGAATCACATAAAACTAGTCCTTTCAAACTTGTTTTTACTAATGCTCCAAATAAATCTTCGTCAAACTTATGGAGTTTAAATGATTTATTGCCGGATGATCCTAAGGACATCCGACAAGTTTGGGCAGCAGCCCTTAGGAATTTAAAACGAGCTCATGTCAAAAGCAGAGCCAAATATGACAAACACCGGGTTGACAGCCCGTTTAAAGTAGGCGACCTTGTCCTTTGCAAGGCCCATCCCATCAGCAACGCTGCTGATAAGAAAATGTCTAAACTTTGTTACCGTTGGTCTGGTTCCTACCAGATCCAGCATTTTCTTACGCCTGTGACTGCTAGTCTCGCTGACCCTGAGACGGGTCATTACATAACTAGAGCCCATGTCTCCCACCTGAAAAGGTATTATTCTTCTTAATTTTCTCCACAGTTTAGGAGCTGCAGATTCTAACTGTGCATTGTGTTTTTTTGTTGTTCGCTGGCTAGTTACCAGCATTGTCTTAATTTTGTGACCTCGACTTTTGTACAGTGGTCTGATCACCCACTTGTATTAGTCTTTAGGTCTATTCATTCGTGTGCGGGCACCAAAAAAAACTGCAGTACTAGGTTAAATTAATTTTATGCTAAATAAATTTTATTATTAAAATTAAATTGTGCTAATGTTAATAAAAGTTAGTTGGGATATAAATGTGTGTTATTTCCTCTTGGTGAATATAGAGTTCATTTAACTATTTTAGTTGATATTGGTTATTTGGGTTAAATATTCTTGGTGTATTTTGGGTGTGTTGTCAATATATTTTTTTGGGAAACCTTCTTGTGGTTAACTAATTTCTGGGAGATGTGTTCTTTGCCTTTCTTGGTGATTTGGGTTACGGTAGTATTTTAGTTCTTTGTCCTTCAACATTTTGGGACGCTTATGGGTCTTTCGACATTGATGTCGTTGAGATATTTATCATTATTTAAATCTACCATGTAGGGTATCCTGTTGGATGTTTTAGTGTTGTTCTCCTGTCCGGTTGTGATGGACATGGTCACAATGTTGTTATTCTTCGTGCTCCTGATTGTGAGCAGTGTTGTTTCATCGACTGTCACCATTACTCCTCTGGACTCTGGCATCGTTTTCGAGAGAGAAGATGACCTCTTGTTTTCCGACGATTTTTGCTCTGTGGTTCTCAATTTTGATTTGCTTGCTCTGAAAGAAGAGTGTAATGGACTTGAGACTTTGTTAAATACTGTGGTATCTGTGCATGAGAATGAGGGAAGACATCTTTCGATAAACACCTCCTTTGATATAAATTTTAATTTTACAGTACTCCAGTTGAGAGATAGCTTTATCGCATTTAAGTCTGAAACTGAAACTTTGACCTCTCTGTTACCAACACGATCAAAACGTGCATTAATTGATTTTGGAGGCAAAATTTTGAAAACTGGTTTTGGTACTTTAGATAATGAAGATTTAAGAGTTTTGGAACATCGTTTAAATTCTATTGAACATTCTGAAGATGACATTTCTGCTAGTGTAGCAAACCAAATTATTTTAATGGAAAATCTTGAAGACAGAGTAATCACCAACACTTTGTACATCAAAAAATTAAGTCAGTTATATTTGGATCATTATAATTCTTTGTATTCTAACATAAGTCATTTGGTACATTAAACTGTTGAAAAAATTGTAACATTGAGTTTTAGGATTGATTTGAATACTATGCTATTGCGTATTAGTGAGGCTCTTTCAAATGCTAGATTAGACATTTTTGATCTGCGACATGCCATAGAAACTAGTGTACATGGAAAATGAAGTACTAATTTGCTAAATGCTGCATCATTTTTGAATATTCTTAACTATATATTCAACAACTTGTCACCTTAACTTTACACATGGTAGCAGCTGCGATACCAGAAAATTTATATATGTATTACAGACTCTCAACTGTTCAGGCGATTGTTTACAATTCTTCTGTTAACATTGCTATTAACATTCCCTTAGCCAATAAGGATAGTTAGATAGAAATATCACACCTTTCCATCACCTTTCTGACTCCCAACTTGAACAGGTATGAAACTTTCATTGTCAAAGAATTTTTAATTGTAAGTTTGGATCGAAAACATTTTGCTACAGTTGATCATGATTCACTGTCTGATTGCAAAACTCATGGCATCACCTTGTGTCCTGCTTCATTTCCTTTTTTTGACACACATATTGATAATTGTGAATTTAATCTTTTCTCTGGAAAACCTTATTTTAACTTTTGTGATAAGTCTAGGATGAACCTTAACCTTCCTTTCTTACGTAAAACCACTGCACATTGGATCTTTGCAACCAACTCCTCTATTGATGTTACTTTTTCGTGTAGGTCTACCAGAGAATCCTATTCTCCCTTCACACTTTCCTTATCAGGGAGTGGCTTAATCAACCATGCTTCACATTGTGATATCGTTAGTCCTTACTTCAAAACCTTCGGAGCAGTTCATTCTGCTATTCACTATAACCTTCCTTTACCTGTTGTTCATGTTCCTAAATTAGTCACTAAGCTAACCTCTGTACATTTGTCTACTTTTCCAAATTTATCCATGAATGATTCTCTTATCAAGGAACTTGATTCCCTTTTAAACTCTCATCCTCGGGAAACTGACTTTCATGATGTCCTTACTTAGTCTCCTTCGTCCTCGTCCCTCACTACCCAATGATAACCTTAGTCTCATTTCTATAATTCTTGTATGTTTTACCATATTATGTATTGTTTCTTTTGTGATATTTTGGTTGATATCCGAATTTTGTATTACTGTTTCGAGTCAACCTCCTTGTAATCCAGTTGTGCCAGAGAGATCTATTGTGGTGCCTTTATCTGTTGTTTCTTCTGCTTCTGCGGAAGCTTAAGAGATTTAAACCTTAATATTATTGTGTGTTTTGTGTAATCCTTTAATCTTAGTGTTTTGTGTGAGGTGTGGCCTACTGTAGTGCCTGACACCATGTACCGCCCAGTGTTCGGCTTTAGGGGAAGGAGTGTGTGCCGTTTGTTGGCACATGCTCGTTTGTTTGTTTTTTTTGTTTTGTCTAGTTTGTCTATTCGTAGTGGTAACTAGATATATATTTTTTATTTTGGCAAAGTTACTCCACCCCAGCCCTGGTTATTTCTTTAATCTTCGGTAAAATTGTAATAATAGTAAATTACTTATTATTTTATAAAGAAAATTTCAGGTAATTATTTATGTGCAGTTAATGCAGTGTGGTATAACTATGGAACAGTTCTTGTGTAATACTTCTGACCAACTCTAATCATGATCTGATCATATTTATTTTCAAGTGAATCAAACCAATTTTTTTATTGGTAAAATTTAAATTAAAATATCATGTTTTGATTATTAAAACACATGTTTGTTTTAAAATATTTTGTTAGGAAATATTGTTCGATACTGTAGAAATACTATTTTGGTAACATCAAGTATCTACGACTCTATGCCGGCCTATAACCTCTAGGCATTCCTTTGTCTCGACCTTGTTGTTTCTTACACATCATGGCGTGAACATCAACCAAACACTTAGTGTTCTTTATCAGTTAGTAATGTCGTAATCTGACAAGTTTTCCGCATAGGGTGAGTTTATTCTTTCAGTTTATTATATTTTGCGCCCTAGTGTTACATTGTTTTTATGACGTTCTTTTAAATTATATTTTATTTGCTTGTTTAATGTAGCGGTCCTCCCCGCCAGGCGGTTTCAACTCTTTGCTATGTAGAAGGAAAGGAAGCCTATCCAGTATTTGAGGGATTTGGCTTGTCTACATCTTCCGATGTAGAAGGAACATTATTTTTACTCGTCCTTTTGCTGTACCGTCATCGGTAGCCATGGGCGAGATGGAGAAGTAACATCTTTTGGCGGTGGCAAGAGTGTCCCCATGAAGGACAGCCAGGAAAGTCCAGCCAATGTATTTATTTTCCTTCTCTCGTCCTAACTACTTGATGTGCACACAGCACTTATTATTAAAATTTGAGACTTTCTTTTATATTCGATCACAACCTCTGCAAAATTAATTAAACAACGAAAATTGAAAATTTGTTAAAATATGTAATATTAAAATGTAAGTTAATTAATTTATTTTGTGTTGGGGATCCCCTTGTTTAACATATTTATTATGATATTCTTTAGCCATACGTGCTTTTCTTGATTTGTTAATGTACCGTATTGGTTAATCTACATACTCCAAATACTCATTGTGCAAATATTTTATTATATAATCAAGGAATTAAAAAAAAAATTATTTCTGAATTATTACTATTTTATTCACTAGTCCTAACTCATTTCATAAAGTTTAATATTCAAAGGCTCTCATACTTCTAAATTAAAATTAATAAAACTTTGTATGGTTTCTTAAATTAATAATCGTTAATGTGAAGTGTTGGGGAAAGGAGGCTCGGCCCTTTCTCTGACCTTGAATAAGGAGCACCGATCAACAACTTGTGTCCACGTTAGTGCTGTTTTCCCCCTTCTTTGCTTAGCTGGCCTAGGAGCTCTCTTGATAGGTTTACCCTACTGGTTTACCCTTCCTGGACCTCCTGGGTTGGTTGGTAAAGTTTGGGGGAATTCCACCAAAACAGTACAATATATTTGTATATATATATATATATATAACATGTCGCATTCAAGCAAGAAGAAGGTACAAAGAAGGTAATCACTACAAATATAGTACTGTGGTCGAGGATATTTGGATTATACTATAATGGATCGTGGCTCAAATCCCTGTCAGAGAACTAAATGTTATGCATCACAACTAATATACAGTATGTTATAAGAATGTGTTGGATTCAAAACAATCACATACATATACATGATGTCCACAAATACGAAATATACCCTCTCGTACTCTTCCCCCTATCAACTATCGAAATAGATATTCACATGTAATACATATTTTAAAACTCCTCCACAACCCAAACGAATATATAGTGACAAAATAAAATATGTTTTTCCAACTGCTCAGACGAACCATTTTATGTACTTAAACATATTTCCAATCACAATCAAGTATCATACATTAAATAATCAGCACATGTTTAGATTCAAACTTTTGCAAATACCGTGCATATAATGAAGCCAGTTAACCTAATTAGCAAACCAAACCTAACATATGGCCATGAAGCATAATACAGAAAGGCAATGAAGTCTTCATGATAAAACTCAAGTATATATTTGCAAAGCAGGTAGCCTCAGGAAACCTCCATCCTTCACCAACCATCACGTAACCCTACGCGCCCGGAAATCGCTCACGGCCACTATACCATTGTAAATAAATCTTAAATTATACATGCTTATGTTATAATCTGTAGTATAGTGACTGTTGCCTCATTTCAAGTGGAAACTTTTATCTCGCTCAATTTCGTGTAGCCTAAACAAATAATAAGCATATTGACTAAAATTTCCTAGTAACATGAAAGTATATATAAGTATTAACATACGTAAAATGTGTTGAAAGGTTAAAGGAATTCAAGACATGACAAATCCCATACTACCATTCCATCGACGGGATCACATTTTAGAGAGAAGCATGCATACATACACACCTACAAGCCCCCTCCCCTTCCACCCACACACACATACCACACACACATACATACACATCACACCCCCACGTACACACACTCCACACACACACACTCCACATACCCACACCCGCCTCCTAAACACACCTCCACAAACTCCCTTCACACACACATATCGTTTATCCATATACTCACACCCACACACAAAAAACTCCACAACGCAAATACCACACTACTGTATTACTCCACACACATCAGTGTACACTCTACACACACACACACACACACATACACATTCACTCACCAAAACCCCGAACTACTTTATATCCGATTATTGAAACCCAGCATATGATAAGACTACTCGTCGTACTGTAGAGTGTTTTTAGGAGACATCCATGCAGGCAACTCACTCCTGTATAAAACACTTATAAACCCCAATTATTTGAACCTCTGTTTTAGACCTCAATATTAGAGCGTCCCCTCCGTTTACTGTGCTATTTAGATCGTTTACATATCCTGGCTGTAAGTATACACATGTTTGAACATCAATTCATGTATTTCAATTTTCTACCCCAAGTACCCACCTCATTCACAATCCATGTGTGATACATTGAGATAAACCTCATACAACATGCTAAGAATTTGCAAGTAGTATAAACCTCACAGAATCCCACTAACAGTATTAGGAAGCAGGGTACCATGTATTCATTCGAGAGAGGCGACTTCATCCTCGGCAGTAATATGTACGGCAAACGATCTTCTTGCTCGTTGATATGTGTACTACCATCACGAAAATGCGGTGCCAGCTGATTTCTGTGCGGTGCTGGCTGATTTATGTGAGGTGCCAGCTGATTTATGTGAGGTGCCAACTGTTTTATGTGAGGTGCCAGCTGATTTATGTGAGGTGCCAGCTGATTTACGTGAGGTGCCAACTGTTTTATGTGAGGTGCCTACAGTTTTAGTGAGGTGCCAACAGGTTTTTGTGAAGTGTCTGCAGTTTTTGTGAGGTGCCTGCAGTTTTATGTGAGGTGCCTGCTGTTTTATGGAGGTACCAGAAGTTTCATGTGAGGTACCTACAGTTTTTCGTGTGCTACATGCGATGGCATGTGCTGTGCCTTCGTAGTTGTGTGGGGAGCAAGCGTAGAAAAAATGGTTTTAATTAGGTTGTGGGGAACCAATACCACAAATATGAGAATATCTCATCAAAATACATCCCCAAGTAAACCGACGATGTAAGGCTACACACAGGAGTCCCAAACTCGGCTATGTTTTCTCTATCGTAAATGGTCTGCGCACACTGCTACAAGCTGTAGATACTTTACTATAGAGGCGACAACGGAAGTATGTCGTTAAATGAAGGCACCATTCGGAGTATACCGATAAACGAGCTCACAAGACACTTATACTCAAGTACTACTAGCTAAGTATACTGAGATTTGCTTACAATTTCTTAACCTGTATCTTTTACATGTACGGGAAGAGAAACCTTCTGTTTATACTCCTTTATGCCAATACAAATATGTATAAAAGTAAGAAAAAATTATCTATTATAACTCAATTTAATCCCATGTCTCTTTTGTCAACTCACCAGTGGAGAGTTACTCCGTGATAAAGTCACCGGTCAGCGTTCACCAGTGAGGAGTCATCTGCCAGCAGTCACCTGCCAAGAGTCACCCATGTAAAATCTTACAGCAAATAATTATTTTAAAAAAATCCAAGCCGATGGATGTGAGATACTATCTTTGCGACATGAATCTGCATGTTTGTCAACTTCTGTTACATAACAAGTAAATCAATGTTATCATTATATCAGTTTTTAGTAAATGCCAATGCTAGGCGCCATTAATAAAAAACCGAATAAACACAAGAATTTCATATCTGCAGTCAGCTATCCCTTTTACACTTAGAATAAATCAATTAATGACAATCATATATTAGACAAATAAATTATACATTCCAATATTACCTCAAAATAACCTAGTCGGTCAATGCAAGATATTCAGTAAAAATTAAGTCCCAATTTGCTAAAATAACTTAAACCAAGCTCATATCAACCTGCCTTTACAAACATACATTAAATTACAATACCACATGAACACACCTTTCATTTGATGTAACAAGTCTGTCTATCCATCCCAACTGTGCTATATCTTTGCTAACTTAGCAAGTCTTTTAAAACCAACAATCAGTAACTCATATGCTTCCTATAAAATAGACTCTAGAAGAAGCATATACCAGTAAATAAATAAAGAATTATTTATACAGTTTATTTTTAACCCCCCAGACCTTCCTACAACATACAAACAGTTATAAAATATATATTTCAACCAGCAGGCAGTGTCATGTACCTTATCAACAAAACAAAAACAGTATTGTTTTAACACATATATGAGAGACCATAAGTTCGGTGCCACTCCATCGTAACCTACTTACAGACAAACTAAATTTAAATACCCGTGAAAACTTATTACAAACCATGCCAATCGCTATTAATGAACGAAGCCACATAAGTATACTAAAGATGGAATAATTTTCTTCCTGAATTATTATAGTCGGTTTTCACCAAATATAATAATCACCTTAATCACTTTTTTCATATTAATGTAACATATTATAACAACCCAGACATCCCCATACAGCAAGTTTCTTTGAGGAGCCATTGCAGCTCCATTTATTCTAGTTACTTATACAAAATCAATCAGAGATGTAAGATAGCCCCCATCAGTCATGATCACACTATAACATACACGTCACATTTTCAGAAGTCCTGATCAGTCTATATACTCGCAATCTGTAAAAAAAAAAGTTTGCATGTTCATGCTGTAGACATACACATACCCATTCGAGAACTAATCTGCGACGTTTTTGTTGTTGGTTCTCGTTCGCTCGCGTTTGGTATTAATAAGAGGTGTCGCTGCTCTGTCTCTTACGTGAGTAATGCTGGATGATTGGGTTCGTATTTAGTAATGTTGTAGTATGCCCGGCTAGCTTTAATTGAAATAAAATAACAAAGAAGTTTCTTTTTAAATCGGCCTAAGGGACTCACGCACTGCG
>PNEQ01081205.1:0-10758 GCA_003012365.1 Medauroidea extradentata
ATATAGTTTTGGAGAGACAATTTATTCTATATCTGTACTAAGGCACGACTCTCTCGCATGGTTCTCGGTACATTTGCCGGAGGTAGTTAGTTGGTAATTCCTCTATTTTGATTCTTAAATCCAGGACAATTTATGGTTTCCTTTTGAGCGTTAATATCCTTCAATTTTGTCGACAGCCACAAACTATTACATTTCATTTATTTTTCTCGTATTACAATATTATTTTTATTTATTAGCATTGTTTCACGTAAATGTTTTAAGCAATTTTCTTTCCTTTTCTGTAAACGAATCCACTATTAAATTTTCCCTGATATTCTGTGATTGATTAGGTATTGGATGTTAAACTTAATGTAATATCTTTCTCTGCATGTATTGGTAAATGTTAAATAATTTTTGAGCAAGCTAGCCGTGGTTAAGTATCATAGAGAAAGCAAAACATAACAGTTTATACAAAATAAGTACCACAGTTTAATATATATACATATATACATATATATATATATATATATATATATATATATATATATATATATATATATATATATCCAGAAACTGCCGGATAGTAAGCATATCACGCGAATCCTGGGCGAAATTGGAGAAGAAAATGTTAAGTGGCAAAGTAATGTACGACAACTTCTCACATACACTATATGAGAACCCTGCACGCAGCTAGGAGTTAGTCCTCTCTTGCGTTAAACAGCTATCATTCTACTACTGATTGTTTTACTAGGCCGTCATTGTAAATTGACGTAGATTTTTCTGCAACATCATACTGAAAGCATGTTACTCTTGCGATGAGACATCAGTAAGTGTACTGGAAGAACATTGTTTGTCAGATTCCCGTTAACAATGTGGACATTTGTACTGGTATCAAATATAGTGGGCTCATACACTCCCTTCGAAAAAACAGAATTTATTTGTTCAAAAGTCAACATTCAAAAATTGGCAACTAACTACGTCCAAATCAAGAGGATACCATAATGTACCATACATAGGCAATAAATATCCTTGAATCTACAGGAGGAGAGAAAATAGCACAAAAAATCCGCCTACAGAAACTCAAGAGAGCTTACGGAAGAATGCGCATCCACAGCAAATATTCCTGTCCACACACTATAGTCATACAGAACAGAAATAAAATCACTGAAACCCTTAGACTCAACAGAAAAGGAGACTTTGAAACCATCCTGACTAATGAATAAAAAAGTGTGAGGAAGATTTTAGGGCAAAAACAAAACAAGGTAGAGAACGCAATCCTAAAAAACAACAGTGAACGTGTCCAACCTTGCCGTGGACATCAGAAAAAGAAGATTAAAACTATGTGGTCACATCCACCTACTCCCAAGAAAAAGATTCGCTCACAAAATAATGACTTACATAGAACTATTAAAACCATACCCTTGATTCAAAAAGTGAAGAAATTTAGAGAAAACTGAAATAAGTACACTGTAAATTTTAGACAGAAGCACCAAATGCAATCACGTAACAAAGTTAAGACTAGGGACAAAAAGACTGAAGAAAGAAAATGAGAACACAGAGAGAAAACATGAGAGCTGCTTGTAAACTCAGAAAAGTAGATCATTAAACTTTTCGTGATCCATCACGGACCAATCACAGATAATTTTTAATGTATATTATAGTAATAATTGTTATAGTTATTATTATAACTATACATGTAAGTATATTGTCAGTTAATTCACAGATACGTACTGTGCTAAGTGAATCTGATATAAAAACTAAGTATAAAATACTCTGTGGTATTTTGAATAGTTGACTCGTAAGGTCCCTAGTTTACAAGAAAAGTTTCACTATACGTAATAGAGAAAGAAAAACAATGAAGTGGAAGTAGATAAGGACGGCACTGCAGGAACCTGTGACCGAAACTGAGGCTTGTTGTTAAAGTCCGAATGTCCTTTGTTTACGAGAAAATTTGACACGGTAGTGTGGAACAACCGACGCTACATTCCCGCTCACTGGTATTTTGCATTTATCTGTTCACTTTTTATGAAATAATATTTTCTGCTTTGTTCATACAGTGCAGTCTGTGTTCGTAAATTTCCTGACAGCTTGTGTTTATACAAAATGTTTCTTATGTTACAAACTTTGGGAGGTGATTCCTTATCAAAAATGAGAAATAGTTACCGGATGAAATTTTGCCCAGCTCAATTCTGAAAGGAGAAATACGTCCTTAAAAATCAAATTTTGAAATTGTATTTTTGCAAAATATCGTAAACGACGTGATGTTAAATTAAAATTTTTTGTACAGTGATTAATGTTATTGAGATGTTCAACCCATCTAGATGAAGCTGTTTAAAACTCTCCCCTTCATGAAATTAATGGGGGTTGTCACCCTCTTATTGGCTTGAACGTTTGTGCCGTTGAGTGTGTTGAATATTTAATATCGCTTTTCTGAGCAGTACATCTTAAGTAACAAAAAATGCCTTCTTGTTTCAAGTCACTAG
This sequence comes from Medauroidea extradentata, assembly GCA_003012365.1. Taxonomy (NCBI): domain Eukaryota; kingdom Metazoa; phylum Arthropoda; class Insecta; order Phasmatodea; family Phasmatidae; genus Medauroidea; species Medauroidea extradentata. Next base: position 2,463 of record PNEQ01081205.1, read on the forward strand.
AATGCTCCGTTTATACGAAGGTGAAAAAGAAAACCATTCTAATAGTCGGTGACTGCAATACATTGCATGTTAGGTGAGCATTGCAACCTAAACAACGAGATTGAAGTATTGTTGTCGCAGGAATTTTGGTCGCCTTTTACAGACATTCACATCTGAAATACGCCAAAGATAAATTGTGTGATACACACGGGTTGTATATGTAGTTGCTTGAAAATAAGTTTGATACGTTTTACTCGTTTTAAATATGTGAAATGGTTTTAAAGAACTGTGGCACATGCTGCATTTTTCAGAGTGCAAAATGCATTTACAAGTGTTGTATTTGCGATTTCATTGCAGGTTCAGCAGTTTTTAGCTCCATGCCAGGTATTCTGTTGTTGGCACAGACACATTAGAGTAGTGTGTGTGCGCGCGTGTGTGTGTGGTTGTGGGTGGATGTGTAACCAGTAATAGTGGCGTTGGATAACTTGATTTACGCGTCATAGTCTCACCTATACTTCCCTAGCATGTTTAACGTTTAACTGCAACGCTAAAATGGGAGATTATTTTCAGGCAGGTAGCAATATAGAGAAAGACTTCACACTCGCCACATCTCCAGCAACCAACGAAGAACATGGTGGAAGTTTACGTGCGTCGAGCCAGATCGCCACATTAGCTGTCTCTGCAGGCAGCCGTAGCATGTGGCCAGTGATTAATTGGCAGCGCTAGCAATTAAGACTAACGCATAGGAAGTGTGTTGTTAATGAGGCGCAGCTGCAGTCGATGTGGGCTGCTCACTCTCGGTTTGGACACAAGCTGCTCTCGGCGTTGTTTCATGTCGACTGAATGTCCTTCATTGGACTACGTGCTTCCATCCTTGTTCCTGTTGTACTGTTGTTGCACCATTCATTCGTTGCATTATGAGGAAAACAACCCAGTAGTGTTTATTTATTTTTTACTTTACAACGAGAGATTACACGCCCGCTACGGGGATGTCGAACTGCGTTGCTGCAGGGTTAGAAATCCACATTTCTATTTTATACGCGTTTGCAGTGTACCTACCTACGTATAGGAAAATAAGACTTGTTAACTTCTTTCGAATCCCCATACGTATTGGAAACACTATTTCTGAGTCTTCCAATATGTAATGTTTTTGGAATACTCTTGCAATTGTAGTAAATTATTTAGTGGAATATGGCGGTCATGCGCAAGTGCAGTGATACAGCTATCATCCCAGATATTTATTTACGTATGTCTACAATATTTCACACTTCCACACATGTAAAAACTGCTCTTTCGTACATCTATGCCACAAAATGTATTGTTAATTTTTTGAAACTAACCAAGGGCGCCTCATTGTAACTCTTAAAGCTTCCAACATGCTGAACAGCTACATGTAGGTACCGCCCTGATTGCTTTACGTTTTTATGAGTTATTTCTTCTGCCATAGTTTCTAGTTCAGGATATTTTTATGAACTGTGCAACATGACATCATAGGAAATATATATTCGTACACAGTGAATATTTTGAGACAGAAGCGTGGAAGAACGCCGTTTATAGCTGTTATTGTGAGCTCGGAAAGTATTTTTTTTTACCTGCGTAATTTTTTTAAGAACCTAATAACTATGTTTTGAATTTTTTTTTCCTTAGACCAGTGAGATGAGCAAATGTCTAGTAATTTCACGTAAGAATGTTTCTTTCGAGCCCATTGTTAGGGCCTACGTGGTTCAACTATCACGCTGGCAGGCCTCTCTACCCCTACAACCAGCGAGGGGCAGTCAAGTTCATCGAAGTGAGGTTACGTGCTAGCAAGTTATTGCTTGGTTACATCCCAACACCCAGAGTATTCGTACTTCGCTTATTTGCCTCAGTTTCTACGTATCATATGTGAAACACGACAGCATAGCAAACACGTAGGAAATAATTTTATATCCCATGAAATAGTAATGGAATGACGTTAGAAAACTTTGCACTACAAATACATTAGAAGCAAATACAAAAAGTGCAAAAAAAATCAGTTGGCGTCAAATACATGGCTTAGAACGGGTGCGAGTACTTGACAAACGGTGCTTGCTCAAACATCATCATCGTCAAAAATAATATTACCGCCTGAAAACTTTCACAAGTGTGGAATATATCATTAAAAAAAGAAGTATTGCGAATGTGCGTAAGATGTTGTATGTAAAACATTGTTTGTGCATTATACTTATATATCCGTAAATAACTGTTGTGGGGACATATGCCTTTAAAAAAAGGCTTAATATGAACTGAGTTCGGTGGTGAAAGGGCCAGGCGGGTTTTCTATGGTTACTCCCGTATTAATCGGCTCTGCCTTTCGTCGCTGTTCCATACTCGTGTACATTCCCCACCAGCGCTCAAGTGATCTGTGGGAAGTTCTGACCAGAATGTAGTCTCTCACTCGCATCATGACAACTACAGCTTCATTTCAGCGGGGTTCCTAACGATTTTTGTTGCGGGGACGTGACTATATAATGATCAAACGTAAACATTTAGATAATTTTCCCTGATGAAATGTTTTCGAGGAAGTGAATATTTAAGTACATACTGTAGACGGTTAACGTGTTTTAAATGGCTAATAATACTCTCCACCAAGCGAGGTGGAGCACTGGTAGAACACTCGCCTTGCACTCGAGAGGATCCGGGTTCGATCCCCGGCACCGGTCATCATGATTTCTGTTTTCCAGGGTTTTCCGAAATCACTCTAGGCAAATACCGGGATAGTTCCTACAACAGGTGACAAAATAATAAATAGTAAAACATCAGTACTATTCAGTGAAATTAAGTGCACAGTTTTGTCGTTTCGAAATTTTATTTCCAGCATCAACGGCGCTAAAGGATATTAAATTTCCGAGCCTCAATGTTTATCTGCGTTCGCTATTGCATCCTGCAGAACAATGTAGTTACGTGTGCTACGAGTTAATAGCAGAATGATACCGCATTGCAATTACGTAAATCCGTCATAAATATAAGTAGTATAGGCCTATTTTGAGTAAAATTGTTTTCAGATGTTCAAGCACAATATAAAAAAAATAATTCAGGGACCATCAATCCCAAAACTAGCGCCTACTAATCAAGAAGTCTACAATGTTGCTTGATACTACTATGGTGAAATGGACTTCACAGGCTCATTTTAGAACTGAAAATGTCGACTGACAAAGCGTCAAACATCTACAACACGTAGACGCCCTCAGAACTGTCTGATTGTACTGAAGAACGGCAAAACTGAATATACAACTAACTCACTGAGCGCCTGTTTAGTAACACTCTGCGTGTACGAGCGATGCAGCACTACGCCCGCGCGTCAGTGTAACCCTTATAGCGTCGTCGTTTCTCACCTTCCAGTGCTAAAAGTAGCCCCGATTGTGCGGCGCTCTTTAAAATAGTAATTTTGCCTCGGCACAATGAGGTTGGCTACATTTTCGTTGAACGTAACACAGAATGAATGTAGGCGTTCAGCAAGGATATACGTACAATAAATCATATCCATATCCGACATATCTGCACATTATCAAATACTATTTTCGTATATCGTTCATAGAAATATTTATTGGGTGCGCCAGTTACTACTAAATTACATTGGGCATAGTCCGCTGTCTCTTAATAGGATTTGTACATGCTCTCGACGTATTTTGTGTTTAAAGTTGTGATTCAGCCTACAGTTAATTTATCAATACATTTTAAGTTGTTTTATATGCATTGTGTATTTATAGGTCTTATCTTGTTTGAAATTCACTTCTCAGGACATGCAGTTCATGGTAACTACAAAATGGAGTGTATTTACATTAATGAATATCTTATGGTAATTAAAGAGGTGGATACTGGTAATGTCTTAAGGTATATGAATCCAAATTTGAAATTATTTTATCCGGGGAGACTGTACAGACCCTTAGAATAATTTTGTCACAAAATGACTAATTTTTTTACTAATATCTACTACTTTAAACAACTACTGATACGAGAAAATAGTCAGCAATATAAACACGTCTAAACTTTTACTTTCATTCTCTGCCTCACTAATTATATGCGTTCCTGTAGCAGACGTTCCGGAAGAATGTGTGTGAAGTTCTGTGAGCCTCACAAATACCTCATATATACTGTTATACGTTTTGTTGAAACAGGCAAGCACAGTTTCTACTGTGCAGTTGAAACATGTTTGTGTTTACCATGCATCAATTGCTACCAAGGTTCGTGCTCGACGTTCAAATTCTTGTTTCTGTTCCGCAGTTCCGGGAAGAGAATGTACATTTCGGGAAAGACCTGAGCGAGTTACGACAGTGACGAAGGGAGGGATAGTTGAGAATTAGTTTAATGAGGGGGGGGGATCTCCGCACTTAGCTAATTGAAGGGCGCCAGCGAGACACTGTGAATGACGCACGGCGCGGCGTGAGCGACACTGATGAGAGTGTATCATCTGTTTGTAGCGTGCATGACTCATACATACACGGTGTTTAGGAACATTTCAATCATGACAGGCAAGAGATGTACTTTATCTGTCCACGTGCCTGAACGCACGTGACGTACTTGAGTCCACGAAGATTGCAGAGCTACGTGCGACGACATCACATCACTCACTCCTGGCCTCTGAACGTGATTCAGTGAACTGGCTTGTAGTCTTCTCTACGGCAACTTTCTTCTATGAGACATTCAGTGGTGAACCCATCATTCTATGACGAAATGTTTGTGATAGAGGTGTATTGTACCCGCCTATACCTTTGCCAATATTCTCAATGAAGTCCATCATGCATGAAAAGGGCCGCGAAACCACTCAACCATTTTCGGCGGCGAGGAGCTAAACTTCAGAGGTTAATGCAGGGCCTGAAAGGAGTTGCACAAGCGTGTCACGGATCTTTGACTACTACCCGTAAGCAGACACCACTCAGGCACGTTGAATAGTTTTCCAATAAACTTGTGTGGGCCGAAGCTGTGCACATCGCAGGGTTGGGACAGACGGTCATCTAAATACGTATGGGAAAAAAGCGTCAGTGCTTTCGATTTCCCGGGGCAGGCTTTGTTACTTCGCCTCTTTTCTACTCCTTTCTATTCTAACAATAAAAGTAGTTTTTATTCTTATATGTAATTTCCATATTTATTTGTAAATGTACGGGCTCAGGCTATGATGATGTGCGGTTGTTCTTCATTGCTACACCCAGTCCCATAACCCGGCAGGTAACATTAGATCTCACCTCACCTGCCGGGGATAGAACTTGGGACCCTTGTTCCACTGAGCCAAGCGGTCGGACACCATTCACTTGCAGACTTTATTTTACCTCCTTGTGCCGTGTGGCAAGATCTCTGTTTGAAACAACGTGACAGCTGTCTGGAAGAACAGTTTTTAGCCATTTTGAGTTGCCATGAAACAATGTTTATAAGCATGATGTCTAGAAAACGAAACTAGTGAAGCATAGCTTGAAACGTGTATTTGTAGATAATAACGAACGTACATTAACTAGTATCGCTTAAAAAACTTGCCCCATACACGCTGCAGCACAGTTCATGATCCAGCTTATAGGGCTCTCAGATACACACACACACACACACACACACACACACACGAGATCACGTGATGGACGCAGTGTGGGTGCAAAATGACTGGCAATTTGCGTCTTTATAGTAAATGCCTCGGCGCAAGATGTGTACGCCATGCGTATGCGAAAAAAATCTAGTCCCATTAAATGTTTCTCTTAAAATTCTGGCGAATTAATAAAATGCTGATCGTAAGTCCTCGGTGTTACAAGAATCATTGCATTTTGATAATAGGCTTGGATCCATTTGTTAGTACAGGGTTCTGAATATTAATACAAATCTTCAATTCGTGACGTCGTATTTCCTGTAAAAACTGGTTCCTGCAGTTGTTCGTGCCGTCCTTTCCCTCTAGTTTGACGTTTTCTGTACTACACTATTAACGGAGCTAAATCCGCGGATTGAAGTCGTATAGAAAGAATCCATTTAGGCTGCTGCTGCCGCTGATATGTTTTCTTGATCATATGAGATATCTACATTAACCACACATCTGAAAATCACCAAACCTGATACATATGTTTGATATTAACGTATTTTAAGGATATCGTATTCAGTGTTAAACACCGGATGATACAGAATTGATGTATTAGTATCATGTGGAGAAATTCATGAAAAAAAGTAAATGGAAAATGTAATTTCAATGTTTCTGTGGAATTAATTATAGTTTAGAATTGTCTTAAAATGTTTTCTTATTTAAATAAAATTAACTATTTGGTCTTCAATTGTTTTGACACAATTGTGAGTGTTATTTTGCTTTACATTTTAAGAAATTAGATTTTATGGTTATTATTTTTATGTTATCATTACACACACACACACACACGAGATCACGTGATGGACGCAGTGTGGGTGCAAAATGACTGGCAATTTGCGTCTTTATAGTACAGTCGATACAGAACAATGCGAGTGTGTGGCAACATTGCACCTCACAGTCAAGTGTTACAGGACTTTTATGACGTGTGTATACAGTCAATACAAAACAATGCGAGTGTGTGGTAACATTGCACCTGAAAGTCAAGTGTGACAGAATTTTTCTGACGTGTGTATACAGTCAATACAAAACAATGCGAGTGTGTGGTGACATTGCATCTGACAGTCAAGTGTTACAGGACTTTTCTGACGTGTGTATACAGTCAATACAGAGCAATGCGAGTGTGTGGCAACATTGCACCTCACAGTCAAGTGTGACAGGACTTTTTCGACGTGTGTATACAGTCAATACAGAACAATGCGAGTGTGTGGTAACATTGCACCTGAAAGTCAAGTGTGACAGAACTTTTCCGACGTGTGTATACAGTCAATACAGAACAATGCGAGTATGTGGTAACATTGCGCCTGAAAGTCAAGTGTGACAGAACTTTTCTGACGTGTGTATACAGTCAATACAGAACAATTCGAATGTGTGGCAACATTGCATCTGACAGGCAAGTGTGACAGAACTTTTTTGACGTGTGTATACGTTTAATACAGATCAATGCGAGTGTGTGGCAACATTGCACCTCACTGTCAAGTGTGACAGGACTTTTCTGACGTGTGTATACATTTAATACAGATGAATGCGAGTGTGTGACAACATTGCACCTCACTGTCAAGTGTGACAGGACTTTTCTGACGTGTGTATACATTTAATACAGAACAATGCGAGTGTGTGGCAACATTGCACCTGACAGTCTAGTGTGACAGGACTTTTTTGACGTGTGTATACAGTCAATACAGAACATTGCAAGTGTGTGGCAACCTTGTAAATGACAGTCATGTGTGACGGGACTTTTCTGACGTGTGTATACAGTCAATACAGAACAATGCGAGTGTGTGGTAACATTTCACCTGACAGTCAAGTGTGACGGGACTTTTCCGACGTGTGTATACAGTCAATACAGAACAATGCGAGTGTGTGGCAACATTGGAACTGACAGTGAAGTGTGACTGGACTTTTCCGACGTGTGTATACATTCAATACAGAACAATGCGAGTGTGTGGCAACATTGCAAATGACAGTCATGTGTGACAGGACTTTTCTGACGTGTGTATATAGTCAATACAGAGCAATGAGAGTATGTGGCAACATTGCACCTCAGTCAAGTGTGACAGGACTTTTCTGACGTGTGTATATAGTCAATACAGAGCAATGCGAGTGTGTGATAATATTGCACCTCACAGTCAAGTGTGACAGAACTTTTCTGACGTGTGTATGCAGTCAATACAGAACAATGCGAGTGTGTGGCAACATTGCATCTGACAGGCAAGTGTGACAGAACTTTTCTGACGTGTGTATACATTTAATACAGATCAATGCGAGTGTGTGGCAACATTGCACCTCACTGTCAAGTGTGACAGGACTTTTCTGACGTGTGTATATAGGCAATACAGTGTGACGGTCCTATTTTATTGATACTTATATATATATATATATATATATATATAAATTAATGTAGTTTAGGTTAATTATGATGATTGATTGTAATGAAGGGGCCTTTATTGTCATATGTAACATACTGTCATCCATTTTAACTTCAGTATTGATTGTGAGGGGTCTGTGGGATCCTATAATAGGCCAGTATAAAAACACTATAAAATATTACTATTACTAATATTATCACAGAGGTATCGTGTCTGGTATCGTTTTAACCTGTGGAATGTCACAGACTCGAATATGCTAGTAACATTAAGATAATTTTATGTATAATGATTATAGTTTTTAAGAGTGATAATTGCCCGCCGGTCTGGCGACAATAGAGCAGATGATGCGTGAGCCTTACCACATGCTGTGCGAGAAGGG
>PNEQ01081206.1:6148-48843 GCA_003012365.1 Medauroidea extradentata
GTCGTGGGGTTTTACACGCAAATCACAGACGTGTGGTGTTACAGTAACCTTATTGTGATTGGTACAGTCAAATGAGAAACGTCACAGTTCAAAGGCACGCTGCCAATATCTATGAAGCAGAACTGCAGACATGCACATAAGGTACTGGAACAAAGTGGGGCAAAATTCTTTTCGCGAAAAGTTCATGTCTCTAATTATTTGTTTGGAATTTTCCGCTTTTTCAGGTAAATATTAATCTTATATATTTGCGTATCTTAACCATGAAATTGAAACTAATATGTTTTACCCTTGCGTACAAATCTATGAATGCGCAACATTTTTGCTTTCTGCAATTACCAACTAACAAATCAGCATGTTTGTAAACAAGTTTTGTTTCCCACAGTACTTTTCCCCTGCGGTGTGACATCAGAGGGCGTGTACTTAAAGTCGTCCATTAACCAAGGCATGTGAGAGTAAAATCATCCAATCACTGACGATGTAGCAGAGCTGCAGATATGGATATGAGGCACTGCACTGAAACAAACTGACGCAGAAATATTTTCAGAAACAACGGTCTTTCGTGATTCATCGCTGGATTTCCAGGATGTTTCACACGTCTGACACCGTTTCTCTCTAGTACTCACGATTGGACTGCCGCCCGGAGGCGAGTTCTCTCCAACGTCAAACACCCTTCCTGAACTTTCCAATCCCCCCTCAATTCCTTCAACATCTTAACAAGCGCAAGCTGCCTACCTAGCTCTGTTCTCTTCCAAAACCTCTGAATTGTTTCCTCTTCCGTTGTAGCTTCTCTTATTCAGCTTGCAACATTAGAGCAAATTCTGACCAGCCTTTTCACTCTCCTTCTGTCCTTCAAAAGGCTCCAGCCAATTTCCTCTATCGTTAGTGAATGCTTAAATTTTCCAACTTAACTAACGTTTGTCAAACCATTTTTCTTACACTAATATACAATGCAACGGTTTAACTCTTAGAATAAAACTGACCAACAGTCAAAAAAGGCACACTCGTTCGTGGGATACACTACACCCAGCTCAACAGAACAAGCTAATACGAATTCTTACCGGGGCATTTAGATTTCTATTTTCCATAGTTTCCCGAAATCACTCTCAAAGAATGCTGGGATGGTCCCTACTGTGGCGATTCCTTCCCCGTTTACTGTTTGTACGTGCCACTGGCACAGTCCCTGACGGTAGTGGCTCACTATATTATGCTATGTCGAAGTGTGTGAGAGACATACAGTCTATGGAGGGCTAAGGGTGCCGCTGACTGGCATGAGTAAAAAGCAAGGTGTGTTCACTAGTGTGGTTGTATAAGGTTGTGTGCTTGTTGACGCTACAGCCACTGACACGCTGGTATGAAGGTGCCACAAGAGAATAAGTAGTCAGTAGATATTTCATGGTCATTGGTATACGGTGGCGCATGCACAGGAGTGTACTGTGAGTCAAGAGGTTTTTGCCAGCGCATCTAGGTCTTTAGCGCTGGTGAGGGGTGATACGACGTGAGTATGGAGCAGCGCCGGAATGGGCGGGGGAAACGGGAGATCCCCGAGAAAACTCGCCGACCAGCGGCATCGTGCGGTACGATTCCCACATGCGAAAATCCAGGGACCGACCCCGCCGGGGATCGAACCCGAATCTCCTTGGTGGGAGGCAAGAGGTCTGACCCCTCGGCCACCGCGGCCCAGGAGTGTACTGTTCCCGGAAACTTGTGCCCTCCCTGGCAACGATCCTCGAGCCGCCACTGGTACTTACCCACAGTACCATGAGTGAAGCCATCCCTCACCATAAAAATAAAGAAAAACATAAAATTAACTCCCCCCCCCCCCCAAACACTCAACTAAAAACTTTCACAACTTCAGTTATAAATAAACCTGGATATTCACACGTTTAAGTACTTTTTTTATATTTTTAATGCATTTAACATAAAAGTGGTAACACTCCTATTCTGTCAAGAGGGTTTTTACGGTGACCACGCCGGGTTTTCCCTCTCTCTTCTTACATATAAGTAAAAGGAATAAGTGAGGAAAGTAGACAGTAGTATTTCATGTAACTTTTGAAAATCTACAAGAAAATTAACTATCCGTTAGTTACAGTGTTAGTACAAATACATAATTTCAATACCTTAAAATGTAATAGCATTACTGTTTCACGTCTTTATACCTGTTGTCATATTTTCCTCTCCTCGGCACATTAAATGGCCCGCACTCAATAGTTACAATGTAACATGTAAATCCGTATTCCTGTTTGCACCAGAGCTCCGAGGTGGGCACAGCGCCCTCTAATGTGGTCTTGCAACCGCAGCAGAAACGTCCAGGCGTTCGGATTCTGGGGTTTTAAAAATAAAATCGTCCCTATTTATAGGGCCAGTGATTTTTGGTGAACAAAGGAGCAACAACTTGTTTCAATGTCTTACGTGCACACCTGCAACTCTGGTTCGTGGTTATTGCCAGAATATAATAGGGCAGAGGTGTGGCTCATTTGACTGCACCAACCAGAACAATGTTACCGCGACACCACACGTCCGTGATATGCAGGTAGGACCCCGAGACGCCGAAAGTTAAAAACGTTCTATCATTGACAGGGACCCCTGATTTTCGCGAAAAGAACTTTGCCCCATTTTGTTTCAGTGACTTATGTGCAAATCTGCAGTTCTACGTCATGATTATTGGCAGCGTGTCTTTGTGAAGTGATGTCTCTCATTTGACTTTGCCAATCACAATAACGTTACTACAACTTCACAAGTCTGTGATTTGCCAGTAAAACCCCAAGACACGCCAGAACTAAGACGTCCAATCACTAATTATGAAGCAGAGCTGCAGATGTGCACGTAAGTCACTGAAACAAAGTGGGGCAAAATTCTTTTCGCGAAAATTAGGAGTCCCTAATCATTGACCGTGAAGCAGAGAAACAGGTGTTCACATAAGGCACTGAAACAAATTGTTGCAGAATTCTTTCCACCAAAACCACTGGCTGTACCTACTTATAAGACGTCAGCAGATAAAATTTAAGAATACAGAAGTGAAACAGCCGGTGGAACGGCAAAATCACAAACGCACGCTACTGCCAGGGACCCCTGTTTTTTCGCGAAAACAATATTGCCGCACTTTGCTTCAGTGCCTTACGTGCACATCTGCAGTTCTGCTTCGTGGTCAGCGATTGGATATTTTAACTGTCACGAGCCTTGGGGTTCTACCGGCAAATCGACGTGTGGTGTTGCAGTAACGTTATTGTAATCGGCTCAGTCAAATGAGATACGGCTCTTCACAAGGACACGCTGCCAATAACCATGACGTAGAACTGCAGATGTGCTCGTAAGGCACAGAAAAAACCTAGGGCTAAATACTTTTCGAGAAAAAACAGGGTCTCTAGCTATAGATACACGGCTTCGCTGGCCAGCAACATTGCGGAAACGCCTACCGCCAATCAGCGTAAGGCGTCTGACCCGCTGGCCGGCAGCCCGGCCAATAGGAAACCTGCCGTAACATGCAGGAGCCAAACAGACACGAGGCTGGTATCAACAGTCTCGGGCAGCCAACACGGGATGAAGTTCTCTCGTATAGGCCATTCACGATCAAGTGAGCACTGCATAAAGTTTTCTTTCAGCGGTTTCGCAGTTATCTTTACTATTTATAATATGAGAACATTCTTGTAACTAAAAACCAGTGTAAAAGTTTCAACACTCTCAAAAGTTAACGTCTACTGACTCAATAAAACATTTTTTTTTTTTATTAATTACAAATTCTGCTGAGTGCCCAGTTTATAGTGAACAGCCTATATCTAAAGAACCGCCGCGTCATTTAAGAACTGTGTTACTGTTAAGTAAGTGATGTTAGTGCTTCAGACATCTCAAAGCAACAGCAACACGAGAGAGAGTGAGAGAGCTTACATAGCTCGACATGTAGCGTCTACATTCAGTAGTTGATTGGCCTCGGGTCCATTACCGCCTCCCGGTTATGAGCTCCCCCCCCTCCCACCAATCCGAACCATCTCCCAGCGATGGGCAGATACACCCACTGCCTCGCCGAACCTACTCCTACCATATCAGAAGATGAGGATGAGGTAGGCGAGTGGGTGGCCAGGCGTGACAGACTGCAACTGGCCGGGGAGGGTGACCACAAAGGTCAACTGCCGCCGGCGAAACTACCGAAGAACAAGCTCAATTATAGACCAGTTGCGCCACCGTCAGATTTAATCTACGCCACACGAACTTGCCGCAGGAGAAAAATAAAAACCGCCCATGCGAAGTTTTTAAACTGCCCGCAGGAGGGGCTGCCACTTAGTTTCGTCAACGATTTAACAGGTGGGGATTTTTTTTTTTCAAAGGCACCGCGGCGGGAAAAGAAATAAGATGGGGATAATTCTGTATAATTTCGCGGTGTGCTCAGAAACCGATGTTGATTCGGTACGTACGTATTTTCGTGTATTTTGCCTACGCTCGCGTATAATTAATGTAAATTACGGGGTTGTAACCCAACATTCTATGGGATAAAATGTCTCATACACAAAGAAAATATTTGCGTGGGGTGAAATGGTTCTTAATATTATACCCAGTGGCGTATCTTGGTCGTGTTCTTAGGCATGCGGTGATAAACAATGACTAGAGATGATGGTTTATCGCGGGAAAACTTGACTGTTTGCTGGCTTTCAACGCACGTTCAGCTTATGAAAAGATTATTGGCTTTCGCTTGTACGTACAGCTGCTACCCTATTTGACTGAGCTAACAAGAATCCCGCTATTGTAATATTTGATGACTGTTATTGGTCTGCAGACAGCTACATTGTGTCAGACGTATATAACTAGGGACAGGAAATATCGCGAAAATATTTTTGCAGAACTTTGTTTCAGTACCTTACGTGCACACCTGCATTTTTGCTTTGTGGTCAGTGATTGGATGGCGTAACATCCAGCGTCTTGAGGTTAAACACGCAAATCACAGACGTGATGTGTGGCAGTTATCCGTGTACTGATTGGCCCAGCCAAATGAATAACGACTCTGCACAAAAACACTCTGCCAATAGCCACGAAGTTGAGCTGCAGGTGTGCGCGTAAGACACTGAAACAAAGTGGAGCAAATATATTTTCGCCAAACATTTCTGTCCCTATATATAACCAATCATACACGTCACAAGAAACTACAGTGTTTTCAAGGATATGTAGAGATGATGGTATAACTAGGGACCCCTGTGATTCGCGGAAAGAATATTGCCCTACTTTATTTCGGTGCCTTACATGCACATCTGCATTTCTGCTCCGTGGTCAGTGATTGGATATTTTTTTCTTTCACGAGCCTTGGTATTCTACCGGCAAATCACAGACGGGTGCTGTTGCAGGAACGTTATTGTAATTGGCTCAATAAAATTATAGCCGTAGGTAAGCTGCCAATAACCATGAAACAGAACTGCAGATGTGTACGTAAGGCGCTGAAACAAACTGGGGCAAAATTATTTTCACGGAAAAACAGCTAATCCATCACACGTAAGTCAAAATTAACATGGTTGCGATAGCATATGCGCTAAGAAAACTTACAGACTTACTTAAACAAAATAATTTACACTAAAATTAGACTTCACGGTCTACATGCTAAAAAGTTAGTAGAACGTAAAAAAAATAGTATTAAAAATGCGAGAAAAAAGATTTTTTTTTTTATAAATAACGGCATTTCGTAAGACTACTACAAAAAATTCCATTTCAACTCCATCAAGTAATTTAATAATTTTTCCCCATAAGCAAACAGCGGGATTCATGTTGATTACAACGATACAAAGTTAATAGCTGTGAGGACTGTCATTTACTGTGGTGTATTTCGACGATAACAAGTGCACATTCCAATCTACGATGCGACGAGCAGCCACGGCGAGGTGTTGACTGTCGTGGCGAGAGCTGGCAGTAGCGTGGCCATACTCTATAAACACCTTCATGTAACTACGACTGATTGAAAAATCCGAGCGCCGTTCATTATATACCGACTCGACGCGCTCTGCAGGGCATCTGAAGAGTTAGTGAGACATGTCCTTGTTACATAAAACTATTACAATTTATTTTAGGAATGTGAGGATTTAAGAGAAGTCGCCTGGCGCATGCACGGTGATGCAGCGTGCCACATGTGTTATTTTTTACTCGAAACTTATTCATATTACACTTATATACGAAAACAACACACATTTGAAACTACGTTTCAATAATTTAAAAAATTCAATACGCTTGTTACAAACATGATTATTCGGCCATATAAAAATGGCTTAAGGCCTCGTTCTTTAGTTTAGCAGTGGTTTCAAAAATATTTTTTAAATGGAAACTAACACGTATATCAAAAATTCATTCTGGCAGTTTTAACTCTTATACACCGTCGTTCGCATCTCATTTTTTCTGTTGCAATACACCAAACGTATTTTTAGATTTTTGTACCTGAAATAGCACATATGTTGTTTTCAAATTAAACCAAAATGAAGCAAAATCATTTTTGCTAGCAAACAGTACGTTATTTTAAAAAATGCTCTGGCAGAATTGTGTATCGTATGACTGCACACAGTCTCAATTTTTTTTCAAAGCATTTGGTTAAAAAATATTTTAGTTATTTGCAATTGTTTGAAATAAATGAAAGATCGTAGCCTTAAAATGACTTTTTCTAGACTGCTGAAGCTGTGACAAAACCACCTGAATTCGTCAAATGCAAAAAGAGATACATGCACTAGGGTTTTAAATTTTTAAGGGGCCTCCCTCTGCACTTCAAATGCTTTGCAGCGAGTTACGGCTATTTTTTTTTACGGAACTAGTCAACGCGCGCTACATTTGTATATCTACGAAAAGAACACACGCTTTAAATTATGTCGATATAATTTTAAAAATTCAGCATGTTTATTAGAAACATAATTTACGATCCCCTCAAAATTGCCAAAAATGGTTATTCCAGACTGCCGTACCTGGAAAAATAACAACCCGGTAAAAAAAAAAAAAAACACAGCTATGGAAACAAGCGTTGAGTTTGAAATTTGCTACCCACAAAAAATTATGTGGTCAGGGCTTAAGACCTAACTCTAGTTGAACAGTGGTTTCGAAAAAAAATTTTAAATGAAAATTAATACATGTATTAAAAATTCATTCTGGCAGTTTTAACACCTATATGTCATCGTTTTTAACTGAATTTTTCTGTTGCAATACACCAAACAGATTTTTAGATTTTTCCCCCTGAAATAGCACATATTTTGCTGTCAAAATAAGAAAAATTAAGGAAAATAATTTTTTTTCTAACAAACGGTACATTATTGAAAAAAAAACGTTCTGGCAAAATTGTGTATCGTATGACTTTACACAGTCTATAATTTTTTCAAAGCATTTGGTTATAAAATATTTAAGTTATTTGCAATTGTTTCAAATAAATGAAAGATCATGGCCGAAAGTCTCATACGACAGAGGATAATAGTAAAGCACTGCAAAACAGCTGAGTGGCTTGCGCGGAGAGACGATAATGTATTACATACGTCGGTCAACGGCAACTTTACTGCTCCTGCCTCACACACACAAACGCAGCCTATCTAGGGAGGCCCCTTAATTATTTTCGACTTCGCTCAGTAGACTACGTGTTGAAGCTACACATACCCCACCACTGACTTTTTATTCATCTCGGCTCCGCGCATATTGCTAAAGGAACTTCAATGCAGTTTTATCAATACACTGAAAACTGTGCACAAGAAAAAATTAAGCACTGAAAACACTCGAAAACGGCTATTCACAATTATTTTCCTGCAATTGTATTAATTTCGCAACACTTGTTTTACTTTTCGCCATGCAGTGAATGGTTTTTGTCCGGAAGCGATATCACAAATGATGACTGAGCCCCACCGATTATAATTTAACATGTAAAATCCTATCATTGCTGCCGCCATAGCTCTGAGGCCCACGTGTCAAACGCGGAAATTCGCAACCGGTGCAGGGACCGCAGTGGCCGAGGGGTCAGACCATTCGCCCCCCACCAATGTGATCCGGGTTTGATTCCCGGCGGGGTCGATCCCCGGATTTTCGCATGTGGGAATCGTGCCGGACGATGCCGTTGGTCGGCGGGTTTTCTCGGGGATCTCCCGGTTCCCCCGCCCATTAATTCCGGTGTCGCTCCATACTCACCTCATTTCACCCATCACCAGCACTGAAGACCTCGATGTCATGCGCTGACCATAATCTCTCACTCACTCGGAACCGGTGCAGCTACTGCGGTAAGCGGAACCTGTCTGCGGAATGCGTACTGGCCGGTACAACGCACAGATGTCTGGGAGACGAGCGCGCCGTTGCAACCAGCTTCCAGCGACTTGTTCACGTTATTTTTATTGCCCTGCCGCGGACAACAGGTGGGCAATAACGCCAAAATAACTGCCACTTAAAAAAAAACTCTGCTCGCTGCGTTCCAAGTGGAACCGGGCTCGTTTTTATTCCCCCTCGTTTCCGTTTCCACGCCGCTCATGGGGTTAATTTTTCTGAATAATTTTCCACAGCCTAGGGACGCTTTATTGCGCAAGAGAATTTGGTAGTAAATCTATCATCGTAAGAGAGAAAGAGAGAGTGAGAAATCGACAAGATCTTTAGTATCCAAGTAGTCTCCAAAGCGATCTAGCACGTTGCGACTTATATGTAGCGCCCTGAAAAATTCGCGTTTTCTTTTGAACACAACACTGAAAAAAGAGTATAGTTGTATGTTCCATACTTCTTTTAAAATAAGGACAACAAAACAGTTGGGTTGTTGGTACAACTCTGGGCAGTTCCTTCAACAATCTGTTCTGTAGAAGTTACCATCTGGTGTGTAAAAGCAACTAGGCTCTTTGTTCCTTCTACAAATTAGATTGTTGAAGGAACTGTCCAGAGTAGTACCAACAACCAAACTGTTTTGTTGTCCCTATTTTAACAGAAGTATGGTACCTGCAACTATACTCTTTTTTCAGTGAAGCTAGAATTCAAACAGCTCGTGTCACTTTCTTGGTTCTTGCTTTATTTGTCTCCTCCCGGAGAGCATTCCGCCAATAATAAAGAAGCAAGTAAATTGAGGTCAAATAGTTTTGTTTGACAGTTTCAGCGAGCAGCGAATGAACAGCTGTTGTCTGCTGGAGACAACACATATTCTTGGAGGCTAGTCTACAGGTCGATGAACCCGCGAAATGTACCTGTCTCTACTTATATGTAGGGAAAGGAATCTTTCGCAAGCTCAACGACATGCATGTTAGATTCCATTGACCTATTTACACACAAGCCCCTGTCATTTGTCTATTAGCTGCTACTCACTAGAACAACAGACAATGAATAGAGGTACGTCAATTTCGAGGATTCATCTGGCAGTAGCCTAGATTGCTCAGTCCTGCACACGCTCTGGATACAGTCGATTATATTGCCTTACAACATTACAAGCGATAGCTAAATCAATCATTTCCTTATTTACTATAGGCTTGCAGTAGTCAAATGCGTTTCGTGACAGCCGCCAGCTAATCACGCACGTGATTATGAAGTATATATGTTTGGCGTTCAACCTGACCTGGAATGTATTTGCGAAATTTACGTACCTCTAACAATGAACTAATGGACGGGTTCGAGTATGCATAGGACAGTGGATTCTAACACGTCAGTCGTTCACTCTAAATTTGAATTAGTGAATATTCACTGATTCACGCCGATGGATGGAGCAGTTTCAACAAATTGAATCAGTGAGAAACCACTGTGAAATCGGTGACTATTCACATATTATGATAAAGAGTGCCAACATTCCACAAGTTAATTAGTGATGGCCACAGATTTTCCAGTAATTATTGACTGAGTTAGTAAGTGAAAAATGTTCTTTGAAAACAACTTGAAAAACTGTGAATATTCACTGATTCACTTGAGAGATGTTGGCACTCTTAAAGGAAATCAGTGAATATTCACTAATTAAACTGTGACTATTTTCACAGAATCAAATTGTTGAAACTGCTCCATCCATCAGCGTGAATCAGTGAATGTTCACTAATTCAAATTTAGAGTGTTGAACTCGCGAATTATTCCTTTCCCTACTTAAATGGCAGGGCGACGATAACTTGAGACGATTCAAATGATTACTGACAAATAAAAACGATCAGTGGTGGCATATCGGGATTCTCGTTGGCCTGGGTAAATGTGGAAATGGAAACACTCACAACGTAATAATAATCTTGGGCACGTAGGTAGGCTACAATGAAACCAAGCAAACAGTCGATTTTTCCCGCGATAAATCACTCTCAAAATCGTGTCTAGCCATAATTTTCGCCTTTGTCGGATTCAAAAAAGGACATTTATCTGTGACATAAAAATAACAATAGGGACTTGCGTACTGTAAATTACTTTAAGAAGGCAAATTATCAATTCTTAGAATATTGTGACTACAATACCACAAGAATGACGACAATGTGCCGAAAAAGAGGTAGGCTATTAGCTGAAGTGAAAATTTTGAAATGGCAGCAGGAATTCAAGACACCTTAAAATAATGTCAACGGTACATTTTAATTTTGTACAGTACGACCAATAAATTAAGATGAAATCACAGCCCGTAAGAGAAAGGTGTATATTCGTTATGTCTATCGCTAGCTCCACCGAAATATAGCCTATTTAATGGTTATCGCTAACTCCAGCGAAAATTACATTATTAAAAACATCAGAGTATGTCACTTTTGTAACGGAATATAGAATATTTTATAGAAAACTTATTAACATACGTCAATCTGGATCAACCTCATCGTAAAAGGTAGAATAATAAGAGCGTTGAAAGGCTTCTATAGTTAACTTTATTTTCTCATTTTCAAGCTTTAATTTAAAACGGGGCCGTAGTGGCCGAATAGTCAGACCATTCGCCTCCCACCAAGGCGATCCTGGTACCATTTCTGACGGGGTCGATCCCCAAATTTTCGCATGTGGGAATCATGCCGGACGATGACTTTGGTCGGCGGGTTTTCTAGAGATCTTTCGTTTCCCCCGTTCCTTCATTTCGGCGCAGCTCCATACCTCATTTCGCCACCCCCCCCCCCCCCGGACGAGCATCGAAATTAAAATTTAAAAATAGTATATTTTTTTTAAATACACATATTTTTTGTTAAATACGCATTTTTTTAATACACAGATTTTTTAATACAACTTTTTTTTTTAATTTTTTGTCTTAATATAGAACACGTCGTAGCCAACAACACCTTTATTCATTGTAAACTTTTTTTCAGTTTGGTATGCAAGTTGGTTTTACTGTCGGACATAAAACCGTAGCATGCAAATTTTGACGTTTGTAAGTCATCACTAGAGACATGCAAAATTCGCGCTATTTTCTGACTCCAAATGACCATTGGCTCGTTCGACGTCTCCCGCTGGCCGATATTGTCGTGACTTGCCGCGGAGAACGCTTACACGGTAGAGAAGCCAATCTCTGTAAAGACGTAACACACGTAGCCAATTGAATCGCAGATTATGCTCTGTTATGTATATGAAAGTGAAGTTTAGTCTGTTACCATATGATAACGCGAATTCTGCATGTCTCAATAGTCATTACGCAAAAACTATGAGATGAAATATGTATCTGGTACAAATATAAGAATAAAAATATGACGATGAAAATCATTGTAGGCCGTGCCCTTAAGGCCACGATATCTCATTTATTTCAAACAATTGCAAATAACTCAAATATTTTTTAATCAAATGCTTTGAAAAAAATTGATACTGTGTACAGTCATACGATACACAATTTTGCCAGAGCGTATTTTAAAAATAATGTACCATTTGCTATTAAAAATTATTTTGATTCATTTGGGCTTATTTTCACAACAAAATATGTGCTATTTCAGAGGCAAAAATTTAAAAATCAGTTTGGTGTATCGCAACAGAAAAATTCATATACAAACGTTGATATATAAGTGTTAAAACTGCCTGAATGAATTTTTTATATATCTATTAATCTGGGCAAAAAAAAAATCGAAACCACAGCTAAACTAGAGAGCGAGGCCTTTAGGGCGTTCAAGTGGCAAAATGCGTAATTGTATATTTGTACGACACAGTGTCAGTTTTACGTATGTTACGTGTGACTATATTTTCCATTTCGAACATTTTTTTTTTCTCTCATAGTCTTCTCATAGCGGCATGTAAGAGCAACAATTTGTGTTACGGGAACAAGCACATAATAAAAACCAACTGAATTACTCGAATGAAATAATTCACAGTACAATTAGACGGGTCATATACTTAATGAATTTTAAACACACAAAAAAAAATTCGTATGTATTAAAATAATCCGACGATTATGCCAATTTTCTTCATTTATTACATTTTTTAAAAGATACGAAAATAATTTGTAGGGAGTTTTAAATATTTTAACATGTGCCACAATGTGAATTATTTCATTCGAGTAAATCAGTTGGTTTTTGTTATTTGTATATTCCTGTAACTTGAAAATTCAAACTTGACATGCCACTATGGGAAGATTACGTGAGAAAAAAAAATTACAAGTGAAAAGTGTAGTCACAAGTAATGTCTACAAAACTATAACATTCTGTCGTACAAATAGCCTACATAATTATGCCTTTTTACCACTTGAACACCCTTATAGGCGGTTGGGGATCAAGTGAGCACTCAAAAAAGCCCCGATAAAGCTCTATTTTCAGCCAGTTCGTATATATTTCCGCGCGTAACGGCTAACGACGGGACGTGTCCAACCTCTCTGGACACGTCACTTGATGTTTGCGCATGTAAGATAAACTGTGCTGTCAGTATAGATAAGTACAGCATAGGCATAGTTAAAAAATATTATTAATTATATAAAAATACGTGGAACTATATTGCGTAATTTTGCTGCCAACCATAGAAGTATTAAGGCAAATAGAGTTAATATTTAATTATATGCAAGCAAGAGCGTACAGTTAATATTAAAATTATATGCCAGCAAGGGCGTAGATAGGGGGTGGGGTTCCTGGTTCAACCCCCCTAACCCGCCGAAATATAAAGGACAAAAAAAATAAATCATGCAATTTAGAATTTATCTACAAATTTCGTATGTATGTATCACATTTTTTTGTTAAATACTAGTAAACTAGTAAATCTGTTAGGGAGTATTCAGACCAACCATTAGTAATATTCTTCACTCAAACATTTTTCATCTTAAAAAAAAGAAAAAAGAAAAAACTTAATGTTAGGCATATTCAATTTTTCGATACTAATACTGCTTAAATACACCATTTTGCATCTTAAAACCCTAAATTTTTCAGGGAAAGACCCCCGGACCCCCGCTTTGACTGTGGAGATAGGTATTTCTTTATAAAATTTCCCATTTGAACACCCCCCCCCCTTTTTTTTTCCCAAACACAAATCCTGGCTATTCCACTGTATGCAAGTAACGGTTAGTGATATTTTACAAAGGTTAAATATTTGGTGCTCACTTTATCCCGAAGGACCTATAACCTGCCAGTCATGTCACCCAACTTGAGCAGGAGTTGATGGAGTTCTCAAGTAACAGCCTGGCGGTGGAACACGCCCGAGCAAAAGTCGTGAGCGTGTCATCTTATCCTAAGAACGGCTCTCATAAATATGCTAAAGCACAGCGCTTGTCACGGGCAGGCGAGTAGCGGCGACATCTGATCTGACCGGACGTTCGTTAGCCGCTATTAGCGCGGTTCGACACCCGCGTTCTGCCGAATCATTCTAAGCCGTCCCTCTCGCAAGGTCACTGGCCAAACAAACACGGGCTTGCCAACTTCGTCGTTTAACAACTACATTTGTTAAGAGGAAGAGATAGTCGCCTTCTCGAATTTTTATATTTTGAGTGGTAACTTTTCTTTTAGGTAACTTAATGGAATCTTAACCTGACTGCAAAATAGAATACACATTGATAAACTTTTAGACATCATAAATCTGTTTGAAGTTACTGTGATAGACCAGCATATTACTGTTAGAAAACTATTATTACTTTCTTAACTGCAATTGTATGTGTGACAACAGTAACGGCGCGCAAATATTTATGTCTAAAAAATTCTATTAATATGAATTGCATTCGGCAGTTAGGTAACAGTTCCATAAATTTACTCGACAGAAGAGTTATAACACGAAATACAAAAATTCAAAATGACGACGCTATATATATATATATATATATATATATATATATATATATATATATATATAACATATACCCTTCGGGACAGACAGAGAGAGAGAGACTATTCACTTCAAAATGTTGCTTACGTAAATACCCAAAAAGGATTTTTTGAAATTAAAATTCGACCCCAAAGCAGTAAAACCGGGCAAAAGTGTTTTTTTTTTTTTTTATGAATCGTCTATATCACTGAAACACAACTAACTACCATCGTGATTTTTACTTCAATTGGTTACGTACACAAATGTATATGATAGGACTCCAAGCCGTTTCGAAATTCTTTAATTTAGGAGTTGAAAATAAGGGGTGATTGAAGTAGTTTCTGATACAGCTACCAAGGATTGTCCTCTGTCCTGTACCTGCAGGCTTGACTCATATAAAAATCCATTACAAAAAAAAAATTGTACTTAAATTCTTTTTTCAAAAATTTGCTAATTTTTAATTACTTTTAGAAAAAATTTAAAAAAATATACCAAATATTTATGTAAATGGTTTCTATAAGCTTCAAGCTGTAGACCGTGGCATGTAATTTTGATGTGATTTTTTTCCATTTCATTATGTTTACTGGTTTTCAAGTGTTGCATGAAGTAAAAATATGCAAATTTTGACTTTGAACCGATATTATGGAAACACTGGCTGAGCTATTTTTTTTTTTTTTTTTTTTTTTTCGTAAGAGGAAAATGCACTCTCAAATAATGTCTACGAATCCAACCCTATTTTATACAAACATAAAATTACGATTTTTCCCCACTTGAACGCCTTTTACGTACGTTATATCAAGTAAGCGAAAATAATGTTTGGTCTGCTCCGGATTTGAGCCCGCGCCCAAACTGTGAAGGTCAGAACAGTGGCAGAAATATATTTGTGTAGCGCAAGAGGGATTTACCCCGGGCTATGTTGCCACATTGTGTATATAAAATATCATCGTACAACATTTTGCTTCTAGCATTTTTGTCTCCAATTTAGCCCAGAATCAGTGTGGTGTGATTATGGACATTCTATATACTAAAAGAATAGCTATAACGCAATATTTTCAAAACTACGGCACGTTTATTTGACACAAGCCTTGGTGCCCTTCAAAATAGCTATAAACGACTTTTATATTTAAGACTTCTGTGTCCGGAAGAATAACAACCTAACTTGCAAAACACAAAGAATGAAGCATTTCGTTTGATTTCACGTCATACTTTCCAAAACTAATTATATGTTGACCGCTGTCTCATTTATAAAAAAAAAAAAAAAAGATACCACGAAAACACTTTGCTTCAATTAAGGCTCCACTTCACTACTTTTTTTTTAATTTGAGAAGAAAATTGTTATATTTGTGACTATAGCGCAAATTATCTTGACTGTTGACGTATGATTAGGGGGCAACTAACCCAGCAGAATATTTATATTCATAATTTCTGGACTGCTAACAGTCTAATTATAGTAAACATCTAGACCGTCAGGTCTGTACTATTGTGCAAAGTAAACTGTAGAATGTGCTCTACAACATATTAAAAATAAAAAATTTTTATCCCACGATTTTAAAATTACGAAAAATAAAAACATTCAATATGGCGACTGATGACGAACTTCAAATGCTCCTCGCATAAAAGCGGTTAAATCATTGCGGTTAAATCACTGACGCCCGTAACAACGTTAGAACTTGCAAATCAAACCTCCCATAACGACTGGCTACTTTACCCGACACTTTATTCTACTCAGTGTTGGTGTGTGTGTGTGTTTCTAAATTTTCTGTTTTAATGTCCTATTTTATACACTGTTTTCGGTAGCAAAAAAAAAGTAAATTGAATGGGTGAGTTGAAGAAGGAAAATATTCCACTTTGGCCAGCTTTCGGGAGAAAAGGAAAAACTGTTTGGACAATGAACTGTAGGTAGAATGGGAAAAACTTACAATTAGACGTTTGTGTGTTAGGTTTAAAGGAAATAGAACATTGCCTGACGTACACTATACATTTTATCTACCGAAAGTTATATACGCAATCAAAATTGAAGGGACGTTTTTATTTTAATCTCATTGAGTCGAGGGCATTCTGAAACTAGATGAAACAATAATTTACAGATATGTTTCCATAACACAAGCGCTGTTAATTACTAGAATATTATGTTTATGTTATAATATCAACACTATACTAACCACACATTTACAATGTCACACAGAGAAAAAGGATTTGTTGAGTTAACCTAACATTTGTTTGTATATATACAACCAACGATGTGGTGTTGATTCAAACAAATATTAAGTTGAACGCCAGATTTTGTTAAATCAACAATGTTGAATTATTGTTTCAACATCTGATTTAGTTATTTAAACTAAATGAGATAATGAAATAACAAGACATCTTTGTTGATTTAACAAAAAAATGGCTGTCAACTAAATATTTGTTTAAAACAACACTACATAGTTGGTTGCACATATATAAACAAATATTTAGTTGAAGCAACCAATTTTTTTCTCTCAGTGCACATGTTTTACATTTACAACACTGTAGACTACATAAACAAGAGAAACACTATTGCAGAGAATCTCGCGGCGAATAGATAATCATGCCAAAACGCTGAGGTTAAGATGGTAATGATTTCCTTTTACATATCTCTTAAAAATTCAAAGATCTATAGCAGTGTAAAGATTCTTAGAATCTTTTCTTTCTTTCCACCAATCAACGAAGCTACATATAAAGTACAACTTGACTACGTCAGTTCATTTTCGGAAAAATATGGAATGTTTTCCTTTTTCAGCTCACCCATTCAAATAGACAATCAGACGCCCAGACAATCTTCGTTCATCAATGTGATTACACGTTGTTATGATACGACCTGGCAGGCCGGACCTCCGGATAGCGAGAGAGGTTCGAGCTGCAATCAGGTCATGCATTTTGTAACAATAACAACGTGTAAGCACTGCCAACTGTTTTCAAAATGCACAGGAAAATTACGGGAAGAGTCCCCGCAAAGCACTCCCAGAAAAAAAAATTGATTATTAATGGAAACTCATCAAATAGCTGGTAGAATTTTCATATACACATGACCATGACGATCCATTAATTTTGAACCGTGTATGGTAAACATTCACTCAGGATAAGGTAAAAATTACGAACAATGTTGGAACAATCTCTGACGCCGAAATCTCGTACATTTAATTGCGGCGCAAGAGATCAAGCTTAACAAATGCATCATTTTGGGTAAATGTTTGCTCATAAAGTTAGCAAATACAATTACCTAGCTTTGTTGTTTAGTTTTTATACATTGACTTTTGTAACGTGTAGATTCCAATTGGTGTTTTCAGAATTTACTCAATCTTAATTTAAATACATACCAAAGAAACACTTAGTTGATATGAGGACTTCTAACAAATAATACCCGTCTCGGTGAAGTAATTTATTCTACCATCCCCTAAAAAAAACTTGAATTAAGAAAGTGAAAAGAAAAAGAACGGATGGTGAAACCTCTCTTCAGAAAACGGCCTTTCTGTAAGGAGTCTTGAAACACCACGGCTTGAGATAACTTGCGGCCTCCAAGGGGCGTAAGTTTGACGAAGCTTCGGTCGCTTACGTGTTCATCGGCCGCAGCACAGAAACTTCCGAACAGGAATCCGTAAAGGGTAAAAGTTCAGGAGTTACGTCACGTTTAGTTTGCGAACTTGAGAGGCGCCGAAGGAGAGGCTTGAAATGGCCAGCAAAGTTGTCGACAGCTGGGTCGCAGTTTGCCTTAGCAGAAGTGACTTCGCTCTCCCGACTTCCGCCAAAAACTGCATCATTTCCGCCCGGACTCAACAAGCGTTATCTGCTGGAAGTTTGGGTGGGCAAAGTTTATCGATAACCTTAACAACGTTGCTGCGTGGTTGGACTTCTAACTAACGGGCGAGTGCGATGGAAAATCCTGGAGCTAATCGCAACGCGTACGTTTGATTATTTTATGGTAGAAGGAATTTCAACTTCTTATGTATTATTGCATGTTAGGTTAAGTTGGCTCACGAGTATTATACTGGCATGTGAGTGAACATTTTCACATACCTACGCAATAAAAAAAAAAGAGTGTACTGAAAATATTACAAAAAAATTTCACGAAACTATTTTACATGTGCCCATTGCGCCAATGTACGAAAAAAAAACACTTCCGGATAAGAATTGAATGTCATTAAGGGCGTTCAAGTCAGGAATATTCGTAATTTTAGATTCGTATCATATAGTGTTCTATTTGCAGACGTTATCTGGGCGTACAATTTTATTTAAAAAAAAAAATAGCTCAGCCATTTTTCCCATTCCGGTTATTCAGAGTCATAATTTGCGCATTCTTAACTTGAACATAACGGAATGAAAAATTCACGCTGAAATTACATTTCACGCGTTACTGCTTTAAAAATTATAAAATTAATTACAAAATACTTTTCTTTTCTTTTTAAGTCTATAAAAAGGCAAAAAAATTCTGATATATTTTGCAAAAACATTTTGTAATGGATTTTAAAACAATTCCAGTAGTAACCCGTGATATTTAGTCTCAGTGTGAATTTGTTCATTACGTTATGTTCGTTGGTTCTTGCGTCTTATAAGAACTAAAAACATGCAAATTCTGATTTTGAAGTGCGAACTTTTTTGTAAGTGGAAAATGTACTGCCAAGTAACGCCCCAAAACTAACATTATTTCATACAAATATAAAATTACGGTTATTTCCCTCTTGAACACTCTTAAGAGTGCGTGGTAGATAAATAAACGCTGAAAACATCTATTGATTTCTACGCTGTTTTCGTAGCCAATATAGATAAAATATTCAATGACAATCTTAGATAATGGTATTTACCAACTTTACGACTAAATATTTATCCAGAATTACTAATTCGTTACGCGTGATCTCTTGTGCCGCTGTTAAATACACGAGGTTCCGGCGTCAGAGATTGTGCCTCAGAAGTTCGTAACACTGGAAACAATTATGTTTAAAACGTAGGCTAAAACTATTGTCTAGGATTGCTATTGTTTAACTATCGCAAATTGGCTTCAAGAAACCTACAGTTAAGGCCGGTGTACACGGGTAGAGTAACTAGGCCTAGTAACTGGGGCAAGTAATAAAATCGGGCTACTATGCTCGTGTGGACGGTGTAGGATAGTACTTGAGATAGTACTAAAGCTAGTAGGTGGGAGAGTAGAGGAGATAGCACATGTGGATAGCTACTCGCCCAGGAGATAGCACATGTGGATAGCTACTCGCCCACTTGTCTTCCCCCACCACTGCATTTTTCAATTGACGGCGCACTCGCCCAGTTACTATGCCAGTGTGTACGTGTGCAGTCTGGGAGAGTAGAGTTGACGAGCTAGTTAAGGGCGGTTTACACGGGTATAGTAACGAGGCCTAGTACCTCAACTATCCCACTTTGATACCATACGTGTGGACGGATACTCTACCAAGTGTAGGATAGTAGAGTAGTCAGGAGAGTATTTGTTCTAGTTACTAGGCCTAGTTATTCTACCAGTGTAAACCGCCCTTTATAGATTAATGCTTTTAGCGTTGAATTATTATATACCACGCCCTCGACATCATGCTCATTATAAACACTGTTTCTAAGCCCTCCAACACAGCAAGACACAGAACTACCATACTTCTAACTATACTAACCCTTTGCATTCGAAACTCAAGATGTAAACGTGCACTGAACTTTGCAACAAGCTTACCAACAAATACAATTACACGGTCACTGCTTTTAAGTACACATGTATGGCGGAAATCTTGCACGCTAGTTGTGCTTGGCTCGCACTGGCGGTGCGGCATTTTATGCGCGCTGCAAGGTCTCCCTTATAGCTCCGTCGCCTCTAACGCGCATGTAGACGGCGCACTAAAGAATAATTTCTTACGTGTCGCTCTGATACGTTCCGTTTTCAAACCGTGTGTTTTATTTTCACGGTTAATTGTTAAGAGGGAATATTCCGTTACAGGATATGTAAGAGGAAGCGATGGTCGCCAACTTGAATGTTTGTATTTTGTGTCAAAACTTATATTTTGGGTAAATTTATGGAACTTAACATAACTGCAGAATTGAATACACGTTGATAACATTTCAGACATCATAAATTTTTGTTTGCTGTTACCGCTGTAACGGATCTAATTTCAGTTTGACAATTCTTATTACTTTCTTTACTGCCGTTGGAATAAAAGTAACGACAAAGTGATATGATATAAAAAATTATATCCAAAATTAGGCCTATACAATTGTGAAGTTAGGTAAAAGTTCCATAGATCTACCCAAAATAAAAGTTGTTTAATTAAATGTATAACTCAACAACGACATCTGAATTGTATTTAAACCTTTCAAAAACCAGCTTATGTCTAAAGAGCAAGAAAAATAAGAAAGAATGCATATACTCAGAACATTGCGATTCTGCAAGTCTTAACAAAAGTTATGATACAAAAATACAAAAATTCAAGATGGCAACCATCTCTCCCTCTTACTTAAAGGCTCGGCATCAGTCGCCATATTGAATGATATTACTATCCGCTCTTATGAAATTCTGAGAAGTAAAACGTGAAATTTGCTACTATAACATCAATTCTATTTACCCTGCACTACGATGAAAGCATTGCAGTCGAACTTGTAACATATTTAAGCCGCAAAAAGTTGAGCAATATTTTTTATATTCTTAATTTGCTCGACTGATTGCGGCTTAAAGATACGTTAAAAGTTCAACTGCAATGCTTTCATCGTAGTGCAGGGTAAATAAAATTGATGTTATAGTAGCAAATTTCACGTTTTACTTCTCAGAATTTCATAAGAGCTAATAGTAATATAATTCAATATGGCGACTGATGCCGAGCCTTAAGGGCGCGGCTACCGCAATTTTCATCACCATTTTTGTATTTTTTATTTGTACCAGATATTTTTTTCTTATTTCAGACACAAAATGTGACTAAATTTGGCTCTTATGAATTTATCTCTCATAGTTTTCGCGTAATGGCTTGTTAAAGTCATATTTTTCATGTTTCCGTTTTAACGACTACACTAAAACCAACCGCTATACCAAACACAAAAAAATCACAGTGGATAAAGACACCACAGGCTACAACGAAATGCTCTTAAAATTAAAGAATAAAAATTATTTATATTTAAAAAAAATACTTTATTTTTAAAATGTTTATTTTCAGTTTCAGCATTTTTTAAAAATACAAATAATTTTTATTCTTTAATTTTAAGAGCATGTCATTGTAGCCTGTAATGTCTTTAACCACTGTGATTTTTTTTTAATTTGATATATCAATTGGTTTTAGTGTAGTCGTTAAAACGGAAACATGCAAAATATGACTTTAACAAGCCGTTACGCGAAAACTACGAGGTAAAAAAAATGTCACAAGAGCTAAATTTAGTCACATTGTGTGTCTTCAATAAGAAAAAAAAAATCTGGTACAAATCAAAAATAAAAAAATAGTGATGAAAATTGCGGTAGACCGCGCCCTTAAAGCACCAGACGGGCACACAGAATTTTTTCATCTACGCCTTAAAAATATAGCGTCGCAGATGAAAGCTAGAAAATATGCGAGACTACAACGGAGTGACAACACGCCAGTTCAGTGCAGCGAGTAGAGGTTGTGTTAGATACATCGCGCGTGCATACATCGCCCTTACCGCTCTGGTACATCTAGGTCTCTAACCCGGAAGATATCTTCAGCGAGACGGGGCGGAATCCTTAGTGTTCGATGTAAAACCAAACCAAAATTGGCGTGATCTTTGAATGGTTTTTGCAATAGGGGAGTACGACAAACTGAATGGTTTTGTTGTTAGCGAATGTTGTTGAATCGCGGAAAAATACAGTAACATAATAGGCCTAAGCACGAACAAAAGAGCAACAAAAACACGAAAGATACAAACCAAGGAAACCAGAACTGTCTGTAGTCAACAAATATACAAATAATTCCGAAATAGGAATAGGTTTACAGTCGGTATACAACTTTAGCAATTTCTGGTTTTAACACGTTATAATTAAATATTTAATTACAACGCGTAGCTACTGTGCACATAACTGTCTGTAGTGTTTTATACAGTATACAACGTACAATACTTGGACTGAATGGTTATGAATATGGGGAATAACTGGATTTATAAATACAGGCCTACTTATTGCCCACCTTTAATCTCGTGGTGTTAAATTTAACGCCTCTTTGAGTCGTGAACAAGTTCAGTCTAAACACTCCAAATGATCTTAAATAATTCGTAAAAATATCTACTTTAGTTTTCAATATCTTTTTCAAAAACTTAACTTATAAAAAATAATACTCTAATAAAGTTTTTCGATAAAAACTTTTCGGCAATTCAAATTTCATGTAAGTAATAATAATGCTGATAATAATATTCAAAGCAACAAATAGTTGTAAAAAAATTAATACCTCTGAAACGAAAATCTTATAAAATTCTCAACGGTGCAAAGTGGTGATAAACATCATAAATGACAGTCTGAGAAACATTTTAACAAATATAATTTTTTCATTGAATTTTTTGGTATCCCGTTATTCCCCCTGCCCTTTATTTTGCCCCTCCATCCCTCTTAGGCCTGTATGTAAGATTTCCTTGCCAGAAACCTACTCGGGCGAACACACAGCTCAGCACAGTTTCATCGCAATATAGGATGAATGGTATAGGAGCACATACAATACACACATATTCATTTTATTGGTATAAATAAAAAAGGTTATATTTTAATGTCTGTAACACAAAGCTTATTTGACAAGTTTTACGAAAAAACAAATCGCGCCATAAAAATTGTAGTTGTCAATTTCAAGTATGCCATGTGTGAATGTGATTATCCGTAAGGAATTGTGGCGTGTTCTTGTGCTATTAAAAACTGTCAAAAACTATTTCCAGGAGAAAATTGTTAATACAACAGACACACGAACATTACACAGGGTCTCACAAGTCAACCATTTTGAACAAAGAAGGCAAAAATAAGTTTTCTTTTACGAATATTCATGAAAAAACATTTCTAATTTTAAACTTTTCCCAGCTATTGTAAAAAAGTTACCAGCAATGTGCTATAATAGATCAGCTAAATGCTATTTTCTGTGCTACACAATTTTTGCTACGACATTTTAACTGGTTCTGTTTTTCAGTTTAGTGGAATCCTTAGTGACAAAAATTAAGTTACGAACATAAAACGATGGCATTAGCTAACTAAAACACACAAGAGCACGTGCCTTGTACAATCAAGCTTATTTACAATTGCTGTTTTGTTCCAATATTTACGCACGGCAAATGAACTACGAAGCATTAATAAACATACGCAAATGTGTAAATACTCACTTCGTTCCAATAAATTAATGGTTTCGTGTGACTGTCCAAGCGATTGCCTAATTACAAGTAGCCGCTAGCGATACGTATCTGTACCGCGAGATAAAAAACAACTCAGCTTATTTAGGTTGGCATTTAGGTTAGTTCTACTCGCCTAACTTACAAGTTAAAAAAATCGATGTTAAAAGTTTGGAACAGGGAAAATTTCTGCCGCTTGAGCGTTGGCATCACTATGACGTGTAAACTGACCAATCACAGAGCTTTCATGAGTTTTGAGTCAAATAGAGCAGATTATTTGGAAGGCAGAATTTTTTTTTTTTTCAACTTTAGAAATAAATTAAATTACTTCCCTCTTTGTTAAAAATAGTTACATTAAATTTTACTACGGTCTAGTATTTTAGACCCGTTAGCAATAGCAGCGAAACTAGCAGTAGAATTTTTCCCTGTGCCAAACTCTTCCATAAGAAAACAAGTCTTCTTTCAAACCTGTACTGGAATTAACTATAGGCTACTTGCATGAATGAGGCAGGCAGAATTGTTGCCAACTTCACAATAAAAAATCTCTCCAGGGGAGGGCACTGGAAAGCACTATAAATAACATACAACATTAACCCGTCATTATCTTTACGGTAGACGCATCGCATCACGCGAGCCTCATTTACGGCCCTATTCTCGTAACAAGTCCTACTTTCGCACACCCTCCGGCACGATTAATGGCAACTCGGGCGCTGACATTTCCCAGCTTAACGGCCGATAAAAAAAAAAGTGTGACGGGGCGGTGGCAGACCTGCTATAGGAGGGAAAGGTTAGCCCTCTCCGCCTAGCGTCGCGTCTCTCACTTCGTACGGGGAGAAATAACACGTCCGTTCACGGGCCATTCCACCCGAGCGCGTTGGCACACCTGTCTGAGTCCACGGCGGGAAAAATAACACGCCTGAAATGTCGCGCTGGTCAACTGGTTCGTATACGAGCTCGCGTGTTGAGGAAACGCGGCCCTACCATACGGCAGGCAGCTTTCTAGTTAACATTCGCGAAATTTTGAGTTGGGGGGGGGAGGGTCCTTCCCCGAAAAAGTTTGAATTTTAATGTACAAAATGGTGACAATTTAGATGTTTCCGAACAGAAATATTGAATATAAACAGTCATAATCAAAACAAAAAAAAATCTAATAAAGTTAACAATTTATTACATATACCCTAAAAAATGTGTGTGTGTGTGGGGGGGGGGGGGCAAAATACATACTTTTCCCCCAACACAAATTAGTGTTGGGGGGGGGGACAGTGGCAGATACAAGAGGGGGGATTGGGGAAATCGCCCCCCCCCCCCCAAGAGCCCAACCTTGTATTAGAAATGTTATACTTTTTATTCAAACTATTGAAAATGCAGTAGGTGTAACGAGCTTTGCAATATATTCTAAGAAACTGACTATAAACTGTTTGAAAATATTCCAATTTGTGTCTGTTGTGTGTTAAACATTAACGTTCAAAATCTTTTCAAAGTACACCATTTTGCATCTTAAAACCAAAATTTTTCCGAAGGTCCTCCCTCGCCCTCCCCCTCCACCGCTTTAAATCTGCCAACCGGTGCTAGCAAATATTTATTTTCCCCTCCCTCAATTCCATTCTGGATCCGCCCCTGGAGAGGGGGCAGCCCCTGCTGCTTCCGTGGCCACTGCACATTCACCAACGCTTCACTCAGCTTCGGATGTCAAACATAATTATATATTAAAAATAATAAAAGTATTAAGTACTAAGTATCGTTTCATCGAGTCATAAAATAAAATTTTAATTCACTCTCTCTTTGATAATAATATGACATAAAACACGTGCTCACGTACTTGTGTTCAGAAAGTGTGTTTGAACTTTTGAACTCCTCATACATGCAGTTGCAACTAACAATGTTGTTGTCAGAACACGCAACTACAAGCAGCAACCACGGTGGCTACTGTAAAAAAATGGCACATGTAGATAAAAATTTCTCGATTTTCCATGAACCAATCTCCTTAAAAACTAAGCATTAACACACACTTAAAATCGGAAGTCACTCAATACATCTCTAGTTTATTTTTACATACGCGAGTAAAAACACTACTTAGTACTGACCTAACGTGCTTGTAAACGTTCCATTTACTTGCACGAATCGTAATGTGTGTCGTTTCCATGCATTAGTCAAACGGCTTTTCGTAATGTTTTCCCCTCCCTCCCTGCACGCATGTATTTATAAACAGGAAGTACAAATCAAACGCATAATAAGAACATCGCGTGAATCCTGGGCTAAATTGGAAACGGAAATGTTAGTGGCAAAATGTTGTACGATGCCATTTTATATGTACAATGTGACAACACAGCATTATGGTTTGTCCCCTCTTGCGCTACACAGCACGGTCGTAGAAGAACAGGTCTGGACACTCGCCTATCTACCAATGTATTTTGCTTGACCCCCTTGTGGTTTGGTTGTAGTTATCAAGTTACCGAGAATGTTGTACTTTTTGGCGCTGTAATCCAGGCGGTTGAGCTCAAACACCGCCCACTTCCCTCCCACTAAGATAAACACTTTACCAAAACGTATTTTTTATCAATTTATGAAATACTTTCTTAGCTCACAAATTTAAATCGTGGCTCCAGAAATCTTTATTTACTAATTAAGAGTACATTTTACTCTTACAAAACAATTTTAGCTCTCATAGTTTTCACATAACGGGGTGGCAAAGTCAAAATTTTCTTGTTACACTGCCGTGAAAATAGCGAAAACCAACTGACCTACTTAAACAAAATAATTCACTGTGAACTTACATCCCACGAGCTCTGCAATAAAACATTTTTAAAAAAAACCCACAATGTAATATTTTTAATTAAAAAAAATCGCAGAAGGACAGAAAAAAGTTGCAAATTCAGCAATTTATTTAAAAATACGAAAACAAATCACGGGATTTTTCAAATGTTTTATTTAGTACCCCATAGTATGTTATTTCACTGTGAATTATTTCACGTACGTAAGTCAATTGGTTGTCACTATTTGCATGACAGCAGAACATGCAAATTTTTATTACGACGCACAGTTATGAGAAAACTACGCCAGCTAAAATTGTTTCGTAAGAGGAAACTGTACTCACAAGTATCGTCTACAAAACTAATACTATTTCATTTAAATATAAAATTATGACTTTATCGCAATTGAACACCCGTCCCATAGCAAAAACGGTTCGGCGGGAACACTGCACGCTATTTCAGTGCTTGGATATTTGAGTGTTTTTAAATTATCAAAAATTGCGATCCGCTCTCTAAACATTTAATATGTAATATCATGTGGCTCTTGAGTCACTGCGTCATCCTCCCACTGCGGGCGGAGAGGAGAATGCCATTATGCAAAGCAAGACGTTACATTACCCGTCGTGCCGTGGCTTGTTCTGCTGGTGTCTTGCATAAAACATCTCTGGAGCTAGACGTGTGCATGTCTTCTGTTTCGTCCCCGGGCCGTGGATCTAGGACCGGGCCCTCATCGTTTGTTCTTCTGTATATGCAGTTCGGGATAAATTGAGCACTAAAAAAATCCCTGCTAAAGTTCTATTTTGCTACAATTAGTAACTTTCCGCGCGTAACGGCTAACGACGGGTAATATCCAACCTCTCTGGACAAGTCACTTGATGCTTGCGCGCGTGAGAAAAACTGTGCAGTTGGTAGGTACTTGCATAGTTTGATAAAAAAAAGTTTATTAATTATATAAAATACAATTATGTAGTTTTTAGTTGATTTTGTTAAAGTATTGTTGTATTGAAATAAGATAATACACGGAATTATATTGCGTTATTTTGCCAACCATGCAAGCAGTAAGGGAATTATTATTAACATTGAATTATATGCAGTAATGGCTAGTGATATTTTTCAAAGGTTAAATTTTTAGTGTTCATTTTATCCCGAACGACCTATAGCATGCTGTCTATGGAACTTCAGCTTGAAAGACACCGTCAAATACGGTGATACATCAGTGTACGATGTCAACGTATAATCTGCGCGAAACACAGTGTTGAATACAAATACACAATAAACCAATGTCTGGCAGCTTATGCAATTCTAGGAGAACACTGATTGTTTCCACCTCAAACCACTAGATAACAACACGTTACATTTTTTTAAGGCTCTCGCCTACTGGCCGTGTGTTTGTGTCAGTGAGGCACAGCGCCAAGGACGATGTTGACCGGCTCATCTGATGCTGTATCGCCTCTAGCGTTTTAAGACACTGAAACGGCGTGCTGTGGTATCGTAGATCACTCGCTTGACTGACACTTCCAGTGGAGACCCCATCTTTTATTGGTGGAAAGTTTTAAGCCAAGTCTATTGCATGCTTCTAGAGTAGTTTCACGCGAATCCTGTGAGTAGTTTTCCAGATATAACAGGTTGGACAACCTATCTTTAGTCATTATTAGGAACTCCGAAATGATTTTTCTAATCGACGTGATGCTTTGAAACGACTCTTCAGTCATAGTTTGAAGCGTATATTTTTTTTTCGTACATTGCTAGAACGGGCATATGTGGAATAGTTTCGTAATAACAACTTATTTACGAAAAAACCTGAAACGCATTTTAAACGCGTGGCAGACGAGTCCCTTAGTTAAAGGTTTACGCTACCAACTTTACAATGTGAACGGAAAATGTCTTTCCTAGACGAATAACCTGTTTTACTTGCTACTACCGAAAATAAATGACTTAAATACAAACATCAGTATGCAAAACATACAAAAAGAAAATATTTATGTTAACATAAATGCAATAACATTAATTTATTCAATAGTTCCAGCTCATGCCACTACGTTATTTCTCGCACACTTCTCTTTGTTATTAGCGTAGAGCTCCCCGGTATTAATTAGTCTCTACAGTATGTGTTGAGTATGTTGTTCAACGGAATAATTCCGTGGTAGTGGAGTAAACGTAATATCATGTTTGGATTGCTCGAGATTTGAACCCGCGCCCAACATATTATTATCTCAGAACAGCCACTAAAATTATCGTCTCCAATTTAGCCAATGATTCGCGTGGTGTGCTAATTATGCTGTGTCTGTACATACAAAGCATATGCTACAATGACTTAACAACACTATTTATCGTTATGTGAGCTTGTAGCTGACTACGTCATACTGAGAGTGAAGTAATGTAATATGAAATTTCAAATAAGCTTGCAGCTGTCCATAGTTATCATAACAAGACGTTAAGTTTCATACAACGTACAGATTTAAGGGGTATTGATCCCTACCACCTTGGATTCATCTGTTTCTTCTCGATAACTTCTGTTCCAGTCGATGTATCAAAATTCTTGTCACGACAAGGCATAGATACAAACTTAATCAATTTTCTGTAATTGCTGGAACCATAATATATTCATTATTTTGCAACGGGAAACAGCTGAAAAGGAAAAATTGCTTTATTTACGGGAGCGACTACAGAGGCCGCAACATTGACAGAAACAATGCCATATGGATTCCAAAAAAGTGCATGAAACAATAAACTATGCCTTGTCAGCGTGAAAAAAGTAAAACACAATGTGTATATTCCCTGATTTATAAGAAAAACCGTAAAACCGATCTGACAGAGACCAATCCCCCTTAAATGCTGTAGTCTCGAGCTATTTAGCTAAATCCGTCGTAGTATGGTCCTAATTCCCGCAAATTTATCGGCAATATTATGAATAGTCTTGAAGAAACGTAATGTAAAACGTTCATCAGCGTTTCATAATACCAACTGTAAAGTAGCTCAGCTGATGCCAGACGAAAGCGGCCAATAAACGAATGGATCGAAAGTCCAGTTCGAAATGTATCTTGCCAAGCTTGAATTAGTTGTAGAATACACGTAATGCTTAGGTAAACCCCGCTTCATCCACCGCGTCAATGTGGCTGGGGGTTCAGGGTGAGGGTGGACGCCATCTTAGGTGATTTCACGTCCACCATATTGGATTTGACCTTGACCTTTGACCTTGACGTCTGCTTTCACCTTGACCTCAACCTGAACAGAACCGCTAAATTTTCGGCATAGTAAACCCATATTTCACGTGCAGGCGACACCTAGGATCTAAAAATACCCCCAAAAAATTTACAACGTAGCCTATTTTAAACGCCACTGATTTTTTGAGAGAATGATTTCGCACCAAGTTGTTCCAATGCCTTATGTACACACATGGATATCTGCTCCATGGTTATTGACGGCATGGTTTTATGCAGATACGGGGCTTATTTGACTGTGCAAGTGAGAATAAGGTTACGGCGACGACATACATGTATGATTTGCGGTTAAAACAAGAAAACGTCACGAGATAAAAACATCCAAACACTGGCCATGAAGCAGAGCTACACAGCAAAAAAACAATTGTACATTTACAAGGAAATTCTTGTAACGTAATATCAGAACATTATCAATCAGATAATACAAGTAAGATGTCAGAAACCTTTTAAAGTGGTTACAAATATCGTAAACAACTTTGGGAACTAGTAAAATAATGCTAATGAGCAAATTTTACGAACTGAAACAAAATGAACCTAGGAGACCTTTAACATTTTACAAACCACTTCGTAATTTACAAAAATTTTTTTTGGAAACTAGTTTCCAAAACATTTTTTCTAACAATATACAAGCAATTATTGTAAAATGGACCAGATATTAGCTGTATATATACAAAATTCCACCTCTAGTACGCTCGGAACTGAAAGTCATAGATACTGTTCAAACGTGATATTTAAAGAGCTAAGTGTACCTAATGCCAATATTTAAAGGAAAAACCTAACGCGAAAATTCAGCAAACTTGAACAAAGTTTTTGTAAATTTAAAATGTTTATATAACTTTTCGGTTAAAAGTCACAGTCTACAGAGATAAGCAGTCTTCAACAAATGAAAAAAATCATTCAACAACTTCGAAGAGGTGCAAGCCTGCTCTAAAACCATTATGCAAATCTACTATGTTCACAACCATTTAAGTGTCTCATAAAAAGGTTCAACTTAATGGGAACAAAATAACGGCTCGTCCCTAGTCTAACCGCATTCATACTAACAAGACAAGTCGTTTTAACACTTCAAGCAGTAATTAATAAAAATGCACAAACGACGCAAACGCAGATTTTAAGGCGACCGGCATATATTCAAATTATTCAAGTTTATTCACTTTTTTTACGTGATTACTTGTTATATTTTTCATGTATACATTTTTTTTTACACTGGAACCACAATTACCTTAATTGAAAAATTATACTGAAAGCCTTAATTGCATAACTGCAGAGATTTATAGTATACAATTAGAAATCTTCTTTAACTATCTTACCAGTGAAATAAATGAAACTTGAGAAATTTTTATAATTACGATACCTGCGCGACCATCGATTCTGACAAGCTAACATTAATGACTAGACTAGTGTATCGATATACAGAGTGTATGAAATTGTGTATAATGATGTAAAAATAGGTCATTCGGGATAAAGTGAGCACTAAAAATGTAACACTTGAAAAATATCACTAGCCGTTACTGCGTATAATTCAACATTAACTGTAGTCGCCGTACTACTTGTATGACTGGCAGCAAAATTACGCAATATAGTCACGTGTGTTTTTCCATTTAAATACAACAGTACAGAAACAACATCAACCCATATCTACATAATTGTTGTTTATATAATTAATAAACTTATTTTTACTAAACTGTATCGATTCATACTGACCGCACAGTTTATCTTACACGCGCGCAAACATCAAGTGATGTATCCAGTGAGGTTATACATGTACCACCGTTAGCCGTTACGCGCGGAGATACGAAATGGCTGAAAATAGAACTTTGGCAGGGCTGTTTTGAGTGCTCACTACTTTATCCAGAACCACCTATAACACTAAATATCTTAATCGGGTTCAAAAGAACACAAAGAAAGATGTGGATCAAGTTCTACGTTTGATGACTTTTGAAATCCGCGCGTAAAGACTTACAAATGTCACTGGAATTTATAGTTTTATGTACACCCTGTACTCAGCTGTTTATTGGTTGCTGCTCAGGTATACTCCATTTCATATAAGTTTGGATAAATTTGACAGCAACTCATGGACAACAATTTGTAATATTTTGTTATTTGCGACACTGCATAAGACAAACTTTGCAGTACAAATGCTGAAATGGACATCTCAGGTTCATTTTAGAGCTTAAAATATATTTGCATTGTGCAACAAATCACAAAATATTAAAAATTACTGTCCATAACTTGCTGTCAAATTTATCCAAACTTATATGAAACAGAGTATAAATGGAAAAACGGCTTGGGAGTCGGTAAGTGTAATCAAACAGAAATGTTGTTAGTTAAAAAGAGTCTTTCTCGAAGTTTAGGGTGTATTGGTATGACATCAACATTATTTCGATACAAACACTTCAGCATTTTTAAAATAGCAGTGTTTGCGTTTAAAACGTAAATATGATCAATTTTAGTTAAAATTTTGTTTAATACGAAATAAGTACTTTAAACACAAAAATGTAATTTCTTTAGCATTTATTTAAATCACCACTACGTTTTCCCACCTCCTGGCAGGTCTACACTGTGTGTGAGAGAAGACCGGGGTGAAGTTTAGGCCGGCTGCTAGACTAGCGAAACATTTATGTTGCCCGTCCTACGGAATAATGGGTGAGGTGAGGATGGAGCAGCATCGGAATGAAAGAGGCGGTGGAAACTGGAGACACCCGAAAAAAAAACACTATTTAATCTCTGCACCACCACAGAATAGTTAGGTATACAGAACTGAAATAGCCGTTAGGAAGGCTAACTTAGTTACACACGCCCGATAAATGGCTTCGCTGGCCAGATACATGGCAGTAACCCTTACCGCCTATAGTTAAGGTGGCTGCCCTGCTAGCCGGCAGTCGGGCCAACAGGAAACCTGCAGTAACATGCAGGAGCCAAACAGACACGCGGCTGGCATCAACTGCCTCGGGCAGTCAAGAGACGTTTACCCTATAGAATGAGCCTCCACGTAATATACAGAAGTGAGTGCCGGTTTCAAATGTGCGCGTTCAACGCGTGAGAACAGCGCAGCGATAAGAAATATAGTACCATCCCAACCTTAGATTGCAGTACAGTACTTATGGCGCGCGCTGTTGCCAGATCGCAGCCGCGTTATGTAGTTCTGGAGACTATAATACTACACTTTAATTTTTTGAATTGATATCGTAACTGATACAAGATTAAGCTTCAAACTATGTATCTCATCTCATCAATTTTTTTAATTACTTTAAAATATGAAACAGTTCACGTACTTCACTTGTATGAATTCGTTAGATTAATAGTAATAGACAATTCCTAAACAAATAATTATTATCACATATGCTACTCAATATAGCTACTCCTTACAGAACATGACATTTAGTCCATAGGCTTAACGTCTGTCTGAAGATAGAATGTGGTTGGGGTATTGTTGATGATTTTGAAACCGATTATGGAAAACCAGATGTCCTGTAGAAACTGAAAAATCTGGTTATTTTTGTAATTATTGTTTTCTTCAGTTTTATTAAAAGTGCAAGTATTATGAAACAAAAGAGTTTTCATCGTTTGACCGTGAAGTTAACTTCAGGTACGATCCCTCATTTCTACTTTTCTCTTATATAAACGAGAGCAGATACCAGAAATGTGTGTATGAGTATTGTTTAAATTCGTTTTACTATGATAGCATTGTTCTTCCAAGACAGAAACATTACGTTGAAGCTGATTCTTTTAGTTAACGGATTTGGCCATAAACAACAATAATATCAACGTTACATATAAAAAGTATGTTATTACGTGAGTAGTTTTCTCCCAGAATATGATGTCCCATCTTAAAAAAGCCTCAAACAAAGAATTAGATCATTTTCATGTCCTTATTTAAAACCGTCTTTAAATTTCTAAAAACAGAACATTCTGATGCCAATTTCTTGCTTACCATATTTATATGTACTATCCAGTTTAACTTTATCTGTGTAAATTTCGTATTATATGTTCTATATATATGTAGCCTATATTGCGTATTTTAATATTTAATTGAACCAAATCATTACCCTTTTATTTGTTTTTTTAAATAAATGTATATAATCTGCTTTAAGTAAATTTAATATGAATGCATTTCAATAAACCAAAATACTAACAACTATCGCACTAGGATCAGAAATAATTGATTCTGGTTGATTCTGGACTTATTTAGTGTAGCCTAATTATGTTTACTTTTCATTTTCAGTTTCAACTTTGCAGGTTAGACAAAGGTACCATGTTGCTGTTGTTTCTTCCTAAGATCATAAAGGTTCGTTTGGAACAGCTGGTTACTGTGAAAGCTTCTTTACTTGCGTTAATAGTACGTATGTGAAAAATACTGGAACAAGTTCAACACAATATCTCGCTCCCTCCATCATAGTCTATATATATAGTGTATATTTGAATGGTCATGAATAAATGTTAACAAAAGCACACATTTAATTCTTTCTCCAAAATCAGTTACTGAA
The DNA here is from genome assembly GCA_003012365.1 of Medauroidea extradentata. Classification (NCBI taxonomy): domain Eukaryota; kingdom Metazoa; phylum Arthropoda; class Insecta; order Phasmatodea; family Phasmatidae; genus Medauroidea; species Medauroidea extradentata. The sequence goes on from PNEQ01081206.1 coordinate 39,998, forward strand.
CACACAATTACGTGGCCGCGAGACACGGGTGCACTCTGGACTAGTTACAGACACGGGACGAAAAACATCTGCTGACTAAAGTAAGACAGAATGTTATTTACTATCTTACCCTGGCAGAACCTCCCAGTCAGTTATGATAACGAAACTTCAAGCGCCCGGCAGATGTCTTGGTTTGGCGGGCGAGTGCGTCGACCTAATACACAACATATTAAACGCTATTAACAAAAGTATGGTTAAAGATACTGCTGTGGTTTAAATTTTAAAAATAAATTGAACTTATTATGAACAACTTTCTTGCTTCCATCCCCCGTCTAACTTCAACAATAAAAAAGTTTCTCACTAACCAACATTTTTTTTTGGTCCATTCTGTAACGAAGCGCACATAAATTTGAAAAAATGTCTATACCTTTAACAAAGAAAATTTTTAATTTCATGATTTTTTAAGGCGTCCAGACGTATGAAGTTATGCGCCATAAATTTTTGAATACAATTTTGCCATTAGTTCTGAAGTTATGATGTGATATTTTTAATGATCCATGAAAACACAAAGTTTTTGTTTTCAAATTTTTTAAACCCCTTATAATGGAGCAAATTATATATAGATGCGCATTTCGACGCTGTACTATACGCGAAAATTTTAAAATAAGATAAAAAAAACTATATGAAATTTGTGGATTTTTGGCAACAGCGCGCTCCAAAACAAGGACAGTGCTTATGGCAGTTATCGTGCGTTGAAAAGAGAGAGCGAAAGTCCATACAACTCTATAGAACAAAATTCGCAGCGCACCAAATTGGCGTGAAAGGTTTTCGTTGTAGTCTTTTTCCTATGTCACATTAAGCGGCGACATTAAAATACAATTTTTGGATAGTATGCAGTAAAGGTCAACGCATGCGTCTCGTTTTGAACTTTACGAATTCAGTTGGTGCATTCGGAGTAACAGTAGTCAAAATAGCCATTCCGAGAAGCCCGAAAATCATGTTTTTAACAAGCATGCTGAATTTTTTAAATTGTAAAAGCGTAGTTTTAAGTGCGAGTTATTTTCGTAGGCAAATGTAATATGAATAAGTAAAGCGGTTTAACAAAAAAAGAATACGTGTGACATGCTACAACACTGTCCAGTCCATGCGTCAGACGAGGACTTCTCTAAATCGTTAAATGGACGACTTGAAGTACACGCCCCCTGACGTCACCGCAGGGGAAAACTACTGTGGGAAACAAAGCTTGTTTACAAACATGCTGATTTTTTAGTTGGTAATTGCAGAAAGCAAAAATGTTGCGCATTCATATATTTTCACGCAAGGGTAGAAAATATTAGTTTCAATTTCATGGTTAAGATAGGCAAACACATAAGATTAATGTTTACCTGAAAAAACGGCAAATTCCAAACAAATAATCAATTTTCTTGACGTACATCTTCCGGGACATGCGAAGCCAAACAGCTAAATGAAGGTTATGTTCGACTGCGGTATCCATGGAGATATGAATTGTTTCCCACACCTGACTGAAGCTCCGCCTCTTTTCAAGTCGTTCCGTCCGAAAAGACTTCCTCAACGTGACGCGATTGTCATGCACAATAGTAGAACACGTCCCGAGTATTCTAGAGGTACGAATGAAGAACTGTGAAGAAGTGGCGAGGGAGCCGTGATAATATGCTGTCTCGCTGCAAGACCAGACTGACAGAAACTCGCTCGCGAACCAGGACAAGGGCACGCACATTCGTTCAGGGCAGAGCATTGTAAGTAAATTAAAAGTTACGAAAAAACTACACCTCATGTTCACTCCACAAGTAAACTACACAAAAGTGATTAATGTTTAGGCCTACTTAAATTGTGTTTTCTACTAGAGAAATTTCATTAAGAGTGCGTGGTACATAATTCAACGGTAAATGCATTAATCTATAACTGTAGGTTTCTTGAAGCCAATTTGCGAAAACTAAACAAAAGCAATCCTACAAAATAGTTTTAGCCAACGATTTAAACCAAATTTTTCCCAGTGTTACAAACTTCTGAGGCACAATCTCTGACGCCAGAACCTCGTGCATTTAACTGCGACGCAAGAGATCACGCGTAACGAATTAGTAATTTTGGATAAATATTTACTGATAAAAGTTGGCAAATACCATTATCTAGGATTGTCATTGAGTATTTCATCCCTATTGGCTTCGAAAAAAGCGTAGAAATCAATAGATTTTTTCCGCGTTTATTAATCTACCACGCACTCTTAAATCAGTGGCTAAATGAAAAATAAATAAATATAAATGATGGTGAGGAGACAGAGGTTGTGTCCCTCCACCCCTTCCCAACTTGTCATTGGAGTAAGTTTTATCTTCAGCAAATATATTACAGTTTTGAATAATAAATAGAATTTATTTAACAACTTCCACTTTAAATCTTAAGTGCTTAAATGATAGCAATAGAAATATCTTCATTTGTAAAAGCCAAATTAACTTTAGTAAACACCCTCCCCCCGGGATAGTTCTTCAAAACTTGTGTATTCTCTCCCTTAAGAAATTTTTCGCTACGCCCCTGCCTTAAATCCTTAAATCAGTACACAATTATATCAACAAAAAAGTTAAAATAAAATTTAAAAAATTAATTCACACGCACCTTTGCAACTGAAAAGATTTCTAAGCGTGACTTCACACGCATCAAATCGGTTTTCTTAAAAATATTATACTATTTTGTAACAAAGTTTTACAAAAATGATTAAAACCATTTTTAACGTACACATATTGTTGCTTTTACTGACGAATGTTTGTATTAGAAATGATTCCTAAGTATTTTGCCCATTTAATTATTCAATATAGTATATTACAATTTGAGGTATGACAATGACAAATAACAATGCTACTGAATATAGGAATGGTGTCAATGGAGTAAGAAATATATTTTCTTGCTTTTTGCATGTGGTGGTGCTCGTGTTTGCAGGCGCGATACATCAGTACCGGCGCAGAAGATATTTGAATATAGGCTACAAAAATTTAAAACTAATTTAACTAATTTTAAAAAATTTTTAGTAGGTATAAGTAGAATGATGTCGTTAGTCTTTAACATTTGCTCGAAATTTTTAAATTATCGTGACAACGAATATTAATGTTGATTGTGAAAGCGTACGATGTAAAACGTAATCTAGTTCGGTAACTGCCACATTTTACATTTTTTTTTTTTTTTGTAATTTTGCAAGAAATATTAATGGAAAATGTTTTCCTGGAAAAATTGTGACACTGCAAACGATTGCTGCAAAATGTGCTAAACAACGATTGGAAAGAAACATATGTTATTTGGAAATACGCACATATTGTAAGGGGACATAACAAAAATTCTGCTGTTAATTGTACATTTCAAAACATTTATTGCTAATTTTACAATTTTTTTTTGTAGAATGCAATATGTCGTGTACTGTCTGACATATCCTATATTTTTGTATTAACTTGTACTGTTGAACATAGTAAACTAAGCTTAAGGATCTTGCGTTCACCCCTACTAAAGTTTAAACCTACGAGGACTGAAAAGCACGGTAACAATTGGTATCTACTGCAAGTAACCAATCACAGGAAGGACTGTGAACAGTTCAAAGTGCACGACAATTAGGTATGTATGCAAGGTTACACAACTTGGAGTATGGCTGCAGAGACGTCTGATAAGAAGCAAAGACAAACATAGTATCACTGATTAGTAGGGCCACGATTTTGTCGCGAAAAGATTTTTGTCCCACTTTGTTTCAGTGACTCACGTGCACATCGGCAGTTCTGTTTCAAGGTTATTGGCAGCGTGTCTATGTTCAGACACGTTTCTCATTTGACTGCACCAATCAGAATAAGACTAGTGTGAGTCCGTACGTCTATAATTTGCCAAGGCCAGTGAGAGTAAAAGCATCCAACCACAGACGATGTAGCAGAGCTGCAGGTGTGCACATGACGCATCGAAACCAAATGTTGCAAAAATCTTTTCGCCATAAAATCGTGGCTCTACTGATTAGGGTAAACCTACCTTACTTCGTGATACTAAAGGTTTCTAACATCAGTAACGGAAATATGTTAAACATTTTACTTGTAATCTTATGTACGACCCATTTTTCACTTATTGTCGAAACTACACATACATGCTCTCTGTTGGTAACTTAGAGAACTCATACAGAGTCTCCAGTCGTGTGAAGCCTGCAACGTGGTTTATCATAATAATAAGGTACACCACGGCATACCTTCGGTTTACGCTGTCTGTAGAGTGGAAATCATAAGTGACCTTAGTGCCAAAAGAGATCAAATTGGAATTATTACATCAAATTCAATTATGAGTACCAGTGCCAATGTCATGTTGTAAGAGCAAAGTCTCAATAATTGGCCTAATAGTTTTTATGAGCGTCGACACACCCCATAGTGTCCGCAAGTTCTTACAGCTCTGTCATTCCCCCCAATTACTTGGAAACATATCTTTAACACTAAACTTTCCGCTCTACAACTGTCGTATTCTCGTACATTCTGTATAATTATTTGAACGCGCTTGTTATACTATTTTATAGTTCACAAGATTAACGAGTGTAAAACAATTAAAAACTGATTTTAAATGGTATGTTTATGTTCCTTGCCCGACATCCCAACATCCTACAACATGTGATGTTACCTTACCACGGATGTTAACAGTGCTGTTTCAACTTAACGTATAAGTACATTTACTGTAATTCGTAGTTTTTTGAAGGTAAAGAATTACTGCCATGACGTCTTAATCAATCCTATCTTCCCTTCCAGGTAATTCAGCTCTGATGTGAGGATATCGCTAAACGGCAGCCTACCCGATGACGTTTGAGTTAGGAGCCCAAAGATCTTATAGCCTAAAGTACGGTGGCAGTTAACATCGAGAACGAAATCAGAGCAACCCCAACAGACCAGATTACCATGGTATAGTGACCGTCATACTCCCCACATAATAATTCACGTTCCTCGGGGCCTTGGGTCTAATCCAGAACTACAATGGAAGGAGAAAATTAACTACTCAAACGACGGATGGAAGCACAAAGGTGACTTAAACCCTTGAGCCGGATTTTTTCTCAGCAAGGAAATATTTGCTTCAAAATCGTGCATTCCGCATCATTTTGGAACCGCCAGTATGCTTATGCCTACTAAGACAGCAAGCAGTCCATGTTCCAAACCAACATGTCACAAATTGGAGGTTCACAATGGGTATAAACTATAACGAGTTTTTAGGGACTAGATGAATCAATACTAAATCCGTTAATCAGACATCAGTTTCTGCCAAATTTTAAGGGGGGTGGCGCACGGTCATATTTGATTTACTGTAGTTATTCCCGCCACAAACATTCGTGAAAGCGTATGAACATTTTTTACAATTCATGCTCTAAATGTTAGTTTACTAAACCATTTTACATTGTTAGATAACCAATTACTTCCAAATTATCAGACATTTGTTGTAAGATAATAAATAACACAATCATTCTAACTTTCCAACGAATGCCAGAAAAACATTGGAGTAATTTACTATCTAGCAATGTAAAAAAAAAAAAAAAAAAGACTAACATTTACAGCATGAAACGTCAACAATGTCGATGCGCCTTCACAAATACGGATGAAGTGAGCAGTTTTGAAACCCTAGTTACGTTTTTTCCTTTCAGATAATTCATAATTTCCTGCAACTTTTTAATGTAAACAAATTAACTAAAGTAAATATCAAAGTGTATAGAGTGTGCCGTACTCAAACCTAAACGTCTGATGTCGCAATAAATAATATCAGCCTACTTAAATTTCTAGGCAACAAGGTCTTAAAAAGTGCTTACATTATCGCGAACCACATATAACAAGGGGAAAAAACTGTAAATTAAAGATGGCCATTCGCGCGAAAATGTTTCCCGAGAGACGTATTTCTAAGGCCCAATCTCTGACGCGGAAATTTGTATATTTAATTCGCGCGCAACAGATTGGTTAATGAATGCATTAACTTGAATAAATATTACCTCATTACGTAGTCAAAAGTTTTGGTTTACGATTTCCGTATTTTTTTCCCCCGCGCATTGAGATAAAAATGCGAGATAATACAAAAGATTTTTTTACCGTCAATTACTGCATCATGCTGCCTTAATTACAAGTTATAACCTCAGCCGTCCCGCGTGAGAAATGCATTTTTGTACGATGAATATCGCAAACACGAAACGTCTAACGTTTGAAATTTCAATGATGATTGTGTTTCACTTTACTCTGTTTCTCTGAGAAAGTTTTTCGGCACGTAAATACACTTAATCTTAGATCAATAATAAATTGTATGTTTGCAGTAATTAAATTCGCCATAAAGAAATCTTCCGCAAATTAAAAAAAAAATGAATGTTTACATAACTACAAAACTCAGTATTGTAATAACGACAAAATTACTATTTGAGATGCCATACAAAATACATGTTTTCGAGGCAATACATACATAATTGACGAAAACTGATATTTCCGTTCGGTTAACAATAAACTAATGATCACAGAAAGAAATAATAATTAAATTACCGTGTACTTTTCCAGACATCAAAGCGTGGTGGCAAATAACCAACTATAAATAAAACAAGTTGCATTTAATCCAACTTTCACTCACACCGGGTTAACTAGAAATAAAAAACACCAATGTATAAAAGCTTTACGCCTTGCACATTTCATTACACGACCACAAAATAGTATTGGTGCTATTCTGTGACACGACATTGTATCCAATTATTGAAAACAAAATGCATTGTTACACACTCCAAAGACATCATCAAAAATATAAATACATATAGTTCCTGTTCTCTTTGGTACAGCATTAAAAATTGAACTGCTATGTTTTAAGGTTAGCTTACAACCACGGTCTAAGGGGTAGAGGTCTTGACACTGCGTATGCTCTCCAGCAAGAGAAAGTGACCCCTTCATGTCGCCGAGCGATAGCAGTAATTTGGTGGAAGATTTGTCTTGTTTACATCTCGCGTTTTAACATTTTTGCAACTATTTACATAAAATAATGTTAATAAGGTACGCTGATATACATGTTCCGTGTCCATAAATGCATTGGCATGTGTGGAACTGTTTATAAAAGTAGTCTGAAGAAATATATTGTGTATTATTATTTTAGTGAACACATTCGCACAAAAACTATCATTTCGTGCCCTACAAAATTTTAGAATCGTTGCAATGTGCATCTACATTTAAAATATTTAAAAACTACATTTTACTGTTGTAAAAAATGTGTTCCAATACAAATTTCCGTTCCTATTTTTTTCTTCCATATAATACTAGCGATTCCGGTAACAACTTCACATTTTAAGCTAAGCCAAATACAAAAACAAGCCAAATCTTCCACCAAATTACTACTAGCGCTCGGCGACAAGAAGGGAGTCACATTTTATTCCTCAGTGTCAAGACCTCTACCTTCATAGACCGTGCTTACAACTAATTCCAAGCTCACTGTAAAAAAACTTCCAGAATAGTTTAGGAAGTAATTAACCTAAAAGTGATGTGGTACAGTTACCATACTTCCGCACTGTACATATGCCAACTTTTACAGATGTTACAATACAAGTTTGGTAACTTCAGTATACATTTGACTGTTTATAAAATAAGTTTAGAAGTGCTACCATAGACTGTGAAACAATTCTACTATACATACTGTCTTAGCGCTCCTATAGGCACGTGTGGCAAATTTACAAACTATTGTTTAGAATGTAGGACGGCACAATAAAAAAAAAACAGACAATAATTAGGGCCAAGAAAATTTCGCAAATTCAATGACCCACGTGTTAGAATATATTGTCCTATGCATACTCGAGCCCCGTATATTCGTTCATCGTCTGCTGTTCTACTGAGTAGCTGCTAGTGGACAATTAGTCGGGGCTTGAGAATGCATAGGATATTTCATTCTAGCATGCATGTCATTGAATTCACGAACTAAATGACCTGCAGGCTGGAATCCATTGTACTACGAATACTCAATCTCCGACCATTTGTCCACTAGCAGCTATAACAACAGGTAATGAACTAATAGACTGAGCTTCAGTAGTGCAATTGATTCTAACGTACAGTACTATAAGACTTCAGCAACTGTCATCTATAATGGCATACATAACGTCTCCCCGAAAGACCAATACTACTGCACACACGCGTGGCGTGGACTGAGCGACAACCAATGAAACATTCCAGACGTGCCCTACACACATTATGGGCGAGTGTTAGATAATTTTCTTGTATTTTTTAGTTTTCGAGCCATAACATTTATTACAATTGTATTATCAGAATTTTCTCTTTGCCAAAACATAGGGCATATTCTTGACAAACTGACTAGTAACAGGACCTTTCATTAGTTTGTAATGCAAGATTGCATGGGACGTATAGGTTAACTTTCAAGAATGATTACATGTCCAGTATAAGATGAACCGGGACGTAATTATTCGCGTTTGATACGCGTAGACAAGCGAGCGATAAGTTCAGAATGACACACTCGACAGTAGCCGGTTCGCTTCTATTCGCTGCGGGCCAAACTCACGTGCAGTGCTTTCGTTTTACGATTTTATTCCCTACGGAACTTAAAGCGGTGACCCTACAGTTTAATTTGCGGAAAGTTGGAATGGTTTTTCTTTAGTGTAGAAAACAAATTTAGTGGTTTCGCGTAAAAAGAACAAACGCAGAACGCTACAACACCATTCATGTGAAAAGTACTCAATCATTTTGAAGTCTGGAGAGCGAGCTGGCCACGGCAGGCACTCAGTACCCACCTCGCCCAGCATGTCGTCCACTAACGCAGCTGTGTGTGTGTGTGGACGAGCATTATTAGTCATGGAACGTATTTAATTTCGTATGATCCTCAAACTTCGACCATTCAACCGTTTA
>PNEQ01081206.1:48943-64346 GCA_003012365.1 Medauroidea extradentata
AAAAAAAAAAAAAAAAAAAAAAAAAAAAAAAAAAAAAAAAAAAAAAAAAAAAAAAAAGGAAAACGTAAACGCTATACTTAACCATTATACTACCTAGTTACTGTACAAAATTTCTATTAATCCAAGATGGCAGCATATGCGCCACCTTCGAAGATATCACACTGATGTTGATGGAGTGTGCCAGCCAGCCTCCCGACACAAACTAAGATACGTGTAAGTACTGCCCGTCGTACACAGCTGACTGCAACTGCATAAGCAGCGTAACGAGAAAGTTTCTTTTTTATTTTAAGAAATAGGCCTACTACTAAAAGTGCTTTCGATGTATTTATATATGAAAAGAAAAGACATTTAAAACTTAACTATGATTTTCATAATTTAGTTATCATGCATAGAAACACTGCTGTCACGTAAAAAAATACTAACCAGAAACATAAAACAAAAGTATAAAAGCATGCGCTGGACTTAACTAAGCTGTTTTCGTAAATAAAAAAGTAGGTCAACGCTTAAAGTCCCATAGGAAAAAGCCAACGACAGAAACACTACACGCCGTTTTCGCGCTCCGCGCATAAAGGCGACACGGCTGTTGAACGAGTCAAAATAGATCTTGTCAGAAGGGACTGCTCATTTACACTGAGCCAATCACAGTGAGATTACTGCAACACCACACGTCTATGATTTCCGGGTAGAACCCAACGACTCGTGAGAGTTCAACGTCCAATCACTGACCACGAAGCAGAACTGCAGATGTGCTGAAGCAACGTGGGGCAAAACTCCTTCAGCGAAAATCTGCAGACCCTACTATTCAGCTGTTTCTGACCATGTGAAAATTCGAACCCTCGACCATAGAGTTACTACCAAATATTTGTATGTGTAAATGTGCACTTGTTTTTCACAGTGGGGTCACCGCACGAGACGGTAGGAATAGAATCCAGTACACAGAAGGCAAGCCATGATGTATATCTACGGAGGAACAAGAAGAATAGTGGCGCCACGTCGTGCAGATAATTTATGGGGCGCGGCTGAACACCGGCAACGCGTGCGTATTACGCTCCCTCCCCTCCCGCATCACTTTTTCTTCTTCACGCTCGTGCTGCGCCACGCAAACTTCTTCGTCTGCTTGGGTTTTTCCTTGCGTCACGTCGACAAAACACACTCTGCGCGCAATTAACTACCGGCGCAGATAACATTAAGAATATCTTGTACGTTTGCTAACAAAAACTGCTAAAATATTTTCCAGTCACTTTACAAATATTTTAACTAACCAATTAAACGGAGAAGGGAGCATTTCACTTACGACTGTTTAAATGCCTATAAGAAATCGGAGTTTTAATAGTTTTTCATGTTTTGTGATTTGCACATCAATCGAAATTTATAAAATCACGAAACCAACTGCAAAATAATTTTATACACATTTTAAACACATCACAGGACTATGAAGAGTTTAACACAGAATATTGTGTAATGCAAATTTATAACGGTCGACAAAATAACATCTTACCTTCTATCAAAACTAGCGGCACAAATAGGACACAAAAGTTAAAGCAAACATTAAAGAAAATTGATTTGCTTTAAAAATAATAATTATTTCATTTTTGCATTTTTATAAAGAATACCTTTCACAAGTTTAAATAATATTTCCTGACTTTTCAGTGGTTGAAAAATAACAGTTTCCGCATGACATGTCATTAAACTACTAAACATCAATAATAATAATTATTATTTATTTATTTTATTGATTTATTATGTTTAAAGTGCCATCCAACAGTCTTGCGACCAATAACAGGATGACACTAAACAAATATACAAGTACAGAAACACAGGATAAATAATTAACAAAGGACATACAAATGAATACAGACATACAAAACAAAGGACTAGACACTAACAACACACACTGACAGGACAACATGCAGAAAAATAATAACAATAAATAATAATAGTAATAATAATGTATAGAGAGGGTATCAGAGGCAGAGTATTATACTCCGAGAGTAGACTTGTGACTAGGCGCTCATATACAACTGCTGTGCTCTGGGTGACAGAGTGAGAGATTTTAGTCAGCGCTTAACATCGAGGTCGTTAGCGCTGATGACGGGTGACATGAGTTGAGTAAGGAGTAGTGCCAGAATTAAGGGGCGGAGGGAAACGAGAGACCCCGAGAAAACCCACCGACCAACAACAGCGTCCGGCACGATTCCCACATGCGAAAATCCGGGGACCTACCCCGCCGGGAATCGAACCCGGATCGCCTTGGTGGGAGGCGAGACGTCTCGACTATTCGGTCACCGCGGACACCTTTCTGCCGTGAACACCGATTATAACGAAAATTGTACTTCGCAGCATAAAAAAAATTATCCGTTACAAATATGGAAATTGTTTCTACGGAAAACCAATTGTAACATACAGCGACAACTTTTCGTTTCATTATTTACACAGTAAAAAATTTCTTCGGCTAAGGGCGTGGGTCATGTACTAGAGCAATTTTCATGAATGCTAAGGCAATGCTTTCCTCCTTCTATCGTTTTCGTGATAATTACTATTTTTTAATGCAAGCGAGAAAATATATTAAAAATCTGTGTCAGTTTTGTTTAAAATGGCTTTCACCGTGCTGGCAAAGCAACCAACGAAAATTTTGTTCGTAGAAACTGTATAATTTATTCCCTTGGGGAAAAAAAATATCTACCACGACAAAAACCATTTCAAAACAAAACATGTATGCGGTATGTGCGCTCTTTTAAAATTTAAAAAAGGAACTACAGCACAAACGGTCGTTCTGAAAGTGTGCGCACGTATCTTTACGCTGGTATCCACAGCGGCCACTCTATACGGTAAGGTGCGCTGTTTAAGGGGGCGATCACCTCAGTTTTCAAAGTCTTTTATTATACTTATATTTGTACGAAATATTTTTTTCTTATTTTAGACATAAAATGTGACTAAATCTTCTTCTTGGGAAATTTTTGTATATCTTATAATTTTTGCGTAATGAGTCGTAAACGTCAAAATTTGCACTTTACGGTAATATGCACGCCACTAAAACCAACTGACATACCACACCGAAAAAATTCACAGTGTATAACAATGTTGTAGGCTGTGGTTTGACACATTTAAAAAAAACAACAAAATATGTAGTTCTGTATTTTTAAAAAATTGTTTACATTTTTAAATTTTAATTTTTTTACTAAATACAAAGATATTTTATTTTTTGTTTAATATATGTAAAATCACCATTGTTATACACTGTGAATTTTTTCGGTTTGGTATGTCAATTGGTTTTAGTGGCGTGCATAAAATCGTAAAGTGCAAATTTTAATGTTTACGACTCATAACGCAAAAACTATAAGATATACAAAAATTTCCTTACAGGAAGATTTGATAACAATTTATGTCTAAAATAAGAAAAAAATATCTGGTACAAATAAAACAATAATAAAAGACGTTGAAAACTGAGGTGTATCGCGCCCTTAACAACTTTTAGGTTCTCCATGCACCAATCATTTCCTTAAAAAACGACGTTTATCTGTCCGTTGCAACCGAGTGCTTCCGACAATCCATCAACACCTGCGACGGGAGAAAAGCGGAGGAGTGAAGAAAAGGGAGAGAGGGAGAATGTAAAATTATACAAAAAACACTCGGTGCGTTCCGAGTTCAAACACGAGTACCCGTACAAGATGGAAAAGGGGGAAGGGGGGAGGACAACTGTATGAGCGAGGGTCGCCCGCCCACTCGGGCAGCCTCGCAAAAACCTCGGGCGTTGTCGGGCGCGTGTGGGCGGACAGATCATGGAGTGTGGAAGGGTGGGGGGAGGTCGTGTTAACGACAGAGCGGTGGTGGAGTCGTTGTGGGTAATCTTTCTCGCCACCCTACTCCACACATGTCGCCTTTCATTAGCACCGTTAACACACACAACCCCCCCTCCCCCTAACCAACATCTCCACCAAACCCCCTCGGCGAGCCACACACTCCCACGCGCCCTTTATAACCACCCTCGCCGTGTCGTGGTTTCCACTGTCGCTGTTTCACTCGCCCCCGCTAAAACAAACACGCATCTCAAACAAATTGACAACTTAAAAGGAAAACTTATTCATCGCGTTTTTTAAAGGATGCTTCTGCCTACCTTTGAGTCAGAAGTTACTCAGAAGTAAGGTTAATTTTATTATTCTACTATACGTAGAGGCAATGATTTTTGGTGAAAAGACATATGCTACATTTTTAGAGCCAGTGTTTTTCATGACAATTATTTTGCAACAATTTGTTTCAAGTTGTTGCAGAATTCTTTTCGCCAAAAATCACTGGCTCTACTAATGTTAAAACATAATCAGTAGATACATGCAAAATTCGCGTTATTTTCTGACAGCTGACTAGACTCCAAGTGATTACAGGCTCGTTCGACGTCTCCCGCTGGCCGATATTGTCGTGACTTGCCGCGGAGAATGCTTACACGGTAGAGAGGCCAATCTCTGTAAAGACGTAACACACGTAAGTGACAACACATTAAGAGAAGTCCTCGACTGGCGCATGGACGGCGTTGCAGCGTGTCACGCGCATACATTTTAACGCGAAACCGCTTAAGTTATTCATATTATGTTTACCTACGAAAAGAACACACACTTGAAACCATACTTCTATTTTCTCAAAAATGCAGCACGCTTGTTAGAAACATGATTTTCAGGCTTCTCAAAATGGCTAAAATCGGGTTTTTTTTTTAGACTGTTGTAACTCCGAAAATATTATCTGAATTCGTAAAGTGCAAAACGAGAAGCATGCGTTGGTCTTTACTTCAAACTATTCCAAAGTAAAATATTGGGGCCACCGCTTAAAGTCCCATAGTAAAAAGACTACAACGGAAACCTTGCACGCCAGTTTGGCGCGCTGCGAATAGAGGCGATATGCTTCTCGTCAAGCGTGGGACACTGGCTCATATCGCTACGCTGTTACCACGCGTCAAAGGTGGAAATTTGACACCGCGAAGGACTCCTCTTAAAGTACATGGCCAACTGAATCGCAGATTATGCTCTGTTATGTATAGGGAAGTGAAGTTTAGTCTGCTATCAAATTGTAACGCGAATTTTGCGCGTCTCTAGTTATAGGCAGTGTGCATCCGTGTAGAGACGTCACTCATCTTACTGTGCCAATAAGAATAACGTCACCACACGCGTGCGATTTGCTGGTAGATCCCAAACATGTTGAGAGTTAAATGCTGCCAATCACTGACCACGAAACAGAGCTGCAGACGTGCACGCGAGGCACTGATACAAAATGTTTCATAATTATTTTCACCAAACAGCATTGCCTCTAACTAAATGTTAGAAAGAAAACGTGTTTTCTTGTGCAAGAGTTTGATACAAAGAAAAATTCTGCTGCTAGTCGTGACACTATCGCTAACGGTTCAAATAAAGTTCGAGGTCGTGCTTAAATTAACTCTATAACTACGCTCGGAAAAGAGAGAAGTAATTTAATTTAATTTTAAAGTGGAAAACAAATCAATTTTTGCAAACTTCATGTAACTTAAAATTCATGAAAGCTCTGTGATTGGTCAGTTTAGACCGCTTACCGGGGCTCAAGAGGTAGAAATTTTCCCTGTGCCTAACGTTTTTAATATTGATCTTTCCTACTTGTAGTAGACTTAACCTTATCAAAAGTGACGCAACTATAAGGGCGACATTGAAGCGCGTATCAAATGCCGCATCGCCAGAACGAGCAAAGAGCTGAACAAGCGAGCAGGACTCCCACAGTTTCATTTGTACTATTTAAGCCGTGACTCTATAATATTATTGATGGAACGTCTGTAGCTAAGTTCAGTGCAGGTCGCAAACTTAGTATCACATACATACGGTTAGTGCACTTTAAAGTACAGCAGTCTGAAAAGGATGTTTTCGGCTGTACTGAAATGGCTTAGAAACAATAACTGAAGGCAGGATTATTTCGCGTATTGATTCTAGGTCAGGTTGAACGTCAATAACGTTTACTTCACTCCTCCTCCTGTGATTAGACGAGAGCGGTTTTAACACACATCTGAAGACAGCAAGCCAGTTATAAATAAGGAAACAAGTCGTTGGGATATCACGTGCTACATGTTTGTACTATTAGAAGCCAATGGATATCCTGCTTCAGCCGGTACACGTATAGAACTGAAAAGTCTAAGCTGTTGCCAGATGAATACGCGAAATACTCGTGCCTCTTAACAATAACATTCCGACGTAGGTGGAACGCGTATTCCCCACGACTTGTTTTTTTATTTATCACTGACCTGCAGTCGTCATAGATGTGTTGAAACAGTTGTCGTCTAATCACAGAAAGGGCGGTGATGTATACGTTATTGGCGTTCAACCTGACTTAGAAATCAATACGTAGGACTAGGGAAAATTCGCGAGTTCAATGACCTGCATGCTAGAATCCAATGTCCTATGCATATTCAAGCCCCGTCTATTCGTTCATTGTCTGCTGTCTGAATGAGTAGCTAGCAATCGACAAATGGTAGGACTTCGGTACACAAAGGATAATTGATTATAGCTAGAGACACTGGAAAATCGCGAAAATATTTATCGCAGTCTCCAATAAACTATAGTATCTCAATCGTGACACGTGTGAACAGTTTTCTGGCAAATCATATACGTTCTATATTATAACTGTACAGTTCTAATTGGGTCTGTTTAAGAGGGACACAGTGCTTCATATAAACTATAGCCAATATACGTGCAAAACCTTCAGTGTTATACATAGCATGTTGGAGCCTAATCAACTTTTCCTGCGATTTACCAGTGTCTCTAATTATAGCATGCCGGTCGTTTAACTCGCCTAGCCCTATCAATGCGCGAAATAATCGTGCCTCTATTAATAAACAACGATTTCACAAATATTTTTGGAGGCTAGCCTACAGTTCAGTGAATCTTCGAATTTTTCCGGCCTCTATAGCAATAACCAGGGCCATGAACTTTTCGCGAAAATAATTTTGTCCCAGTTTGTTTCAGTGCCTTACGTGCTCACCTGCACTTCTGCTTTATAGCCAGTGATTGGATATTGCAACTCTCGCATGTCTTGGGGCCCTACTTGCAAATAACATGTGTGTGGCGTCGTAGAAACGCCGTTCTGATTGGCGCCGTCTAATAACACACGTCACTTCACAAATACACGCTTGTCAATAACTGCGAAGCAGAGATGCAGATGTGAACGTAAGGCACTGAAATAAACTGAGGCAAAATTCTTTTCGCGATAAGTTGCTGGGGCCGCGGTGGCCGAGGGGTCAGACCTCTCGCCTCCCACCAAGGCGATCCGGGTTCGATTCCCGGCGGGGTCGGTCTCTGGATTTTCGCATGTGGGAATCATGCCGGAAGATGCCGCTGGTCGGCGGGTTTTCTCGGAGATCTCCCGTTTCCCCGCCCATTCATTCCGGCACCGCTCCGTACTCACACCGTGTCATACCTACCAGCGGCGTTAAAGACCTCGCTGTTAAGCGCTGACCAAAATCTCTCACTCACTCAATTTTCGCGAAAAGTTCATGGCCCTAGCAATAACCCAAGCAGCGCCTACGTCACCGACATAAGCGGGTGTCGGGGTCTCACGAAGGCGCTGCAACTCGGATTGTCAGCGTGCTAACGACGACGAACTCACGGAGACACAACGAGCAAGCTAATCAGCAAAGTGGCTCACCCCCTCTAACCCCTCCCACACCCCCTTGCCCCCTGTATATGCGTGACGAATGCCGACTACAAAGACGGACGGAAAGAAGCGGCGGTCACCGTCTCGCAATGGTCATAAAAATATCCGTCGAGCGAGAGACTTGAAAGCAACGTTTTACGAGCATCTTTGTGCTGCGGCGCTCCTGCTTGCTTTCCTCACAAGGACTCGGCGTTGAAAAAAAAAGACGGTAACACGAAACCATCGCAATTAAATTACTCGTAAGAGCGCAACAAAGGAAATATCTCGTTTCTCAGCGCCAACTTCCGACTTTAACGTAGGTAACAAAATACTCTGTGATACATAAATTTTGCCTCAATTCTGTGGTGTTTGGATAAAGTGATATAAGTAAAAAAATATTGTGTTTTGTGTAAATTTAAAAAGAAAGTTTGCGGTTGAGACCACCGAGACCTTTCTGCAACCACTTCATGACTACAGAAAAACCAACAGCAGTAACACTGGACTTCAAAGCTCTCCCCTGGTCAATTCTTTACTTTTCCAAACTAACCTTTAACCTAGGGAGTGTAAACAAGATAAATTATTTTTTTTCTCTTTAAACGTTCCTGGTACATGTATCAAAACAATGTCTCATAGTAGAGAAAAATCAAACGTTACATTAAATAGAATTTATTTATCTCTTTTTTTTTTCTGAATAATTAAAAAGTACTATACAAACAACAACCTTTAAATATGCTTACATAAAAATATCAAAACTATATTATTACACTCAAGTTAAGTTAACCTCAAATAAATTAAAATTATATGACTACCTTCAAGTTTATTTAACCTCAAATATATCAAAACTATATGATTATATTAATCATATTAAAAAATTTAAGGTACAATAAGTAAAACATGATTAGAAAATTTAAGATACAAAATACAGAAAAAAACACGCGATAATTTACTTTGTCTCAACTACAAATACAATTTTTTTCTGATACTAATATACGTTTAACTTTTCAGACTCTACTATTGCTTTGCCTACATTGGCAACTTCCAAAGAGATATAACCTAAGTATTACAACACAGTCAGGTTCCAGCACTAAATAGTTAAATGTTTCTCTTATAAGCTCATCAAGCCTTAGCCCTAGGAGAACATAACCTCAACGACATGAAAAGGGCAAACAGTTTTCAACTTTAAATTTTTTAAATATAATTTGGCGACAGCAGGAAAACTAACCATCACGACCAAAATTAAGTGACATTTAACATTTAAATTTTAGAAGCTTACGAAATATTTAGCAAATTATGACAATCATAACTGTCATTGCAAAATGAAGAAAAAACGTCAGTAGTCAATTTCCTTACAACCTACGATCATGACAGAACTTAACCTCCTTTAGCCAAACGCATGGCATAAAACCAGGAAGGTTCAAGAACAAATTATTACAAAATCATGTCAATTTTAACTTATCATGTGACCTGCAGCACCTAACCTCCAAGCCATAATATGGCAAAAATAATACGTATCTTAAACATACAGCATAAAGCATCATTCCCCAAGCCTGTCGACCGAACCCAGCAAAAACCCGGTCATTTATAGTTGATCTCTCGCTCTCCTACTTTCTCAAAACGGTGGTGGGACCTAGGTTCAAACAAAAGTCTGTTGAAAAGATCACGTGGCACATCGGTGATTGGAGCTTGGCCGACCAGAAGCTTCTACAACATTATGTAGGAACACTACCGAATTCCCTTCCTCTGCTGATCGCCATTTACCCTCACTGCCGACTTCACAGTTCAAACCAACAGCACACTGTCTATATTTGCCTCGAGCCTTAAGCACGTCTTTGAATAGTGCAGGTACATCGTTATTAAATTTAACGTAAATATTTCAACGCCTGTTCACAACTATGTCATGGGAATCCGTGCCGTTGCACACAAATACCAGGTAAGCGTCCAATAAACTATATTTATCAGTGGCGTAGTGTGGCTGTGTTCCAAGACGTGCGGTATTAGCAGCGACTATATGCTTTGGGCAGTTGTGTTGTTGCAGAGATAAAGGTGTATATATTACAGGATAATTCCTACCTTGCCTCTTGTACGCTACTGGCTGTGGAGTGTTCCTGACCATACAAGTCAAATGGTTCCTCAGACAACTCAGTGTTGTGTATAGTCACTGCTGGTCACCGCACACCTTGGAACACTCCACGCGACACCCTTGATATTTAAAGGCTAAGCGAAAATATGTCCATGTTATTTCCACACGGGAAAATAATACGTCGTAAACAGGGACGTTAGCTTCAGTCCGATGTCAAATAGACACAGTCTCAAAATTATGTAGTGTATAATGGAACATACAAACTTCCAAATTAAATTATTTTACCTTCTCATAACCATTCGAGTTATAGCCTTTTACCAAGACCTAGAACATAACATGTAACATAAGCTCCCATACTTAACACACTTTTTTAGTTTTTCGTGTAAGGTGGTAACTCTGTATTTCTGAGTTTATGACAGTTATAAAAAATGTTCGAAAATACATTCTCTTACATCCACACACGCACACCAACACACACACGAGAGGGAGAAAGAGAGAGCGTTGGTTCATGCACTGTCTTATTCTGTCACATACTCCCACATCCGTCATAGAGGATAGAAATGAGGGCATAAGCATACGTATATCTTGTATAACATAATTCAATTATCTAAGATTATTTTACTACAGGTTACCATGCAACATATTAAACTAAAATTTTATTAATAAGTAAAAAAAAACTATGGATTTCCAGACTTATGCTGGATTCACAACCACCACTTAGCGTACGCGGGTACATACGTGTAAAAGTAGAAACACCAAGTATGCACGCTAACATTCATATCCTCGCGTATTTAGGAAAGTTTCAAACATTAACTTAATTGATAAAATGTTATATTTACTTACAAAAATACACCAAAACTTATATTTTGAATGTTAATAGTAACTCCGAAAATGGTCCACGTAACACCGGTTTACGGTACTTTTTTTCAAAGTAATTGAAAAAAGTATAAATAGTAATGACATAAACACAAAAGTAAAATAATTATAATTATGAAAATTAGCGCCTGCAAGGTTTTTTTTTTTTTTTTCAGTATGACACAACGTTAAATTCACCACCCATTCCTTAAATAGCTACAAGTTGGCGCAAAAGTTTACACTGAAAGACATTTTTAAAACCAAATATTTGTTCGAATATGGCGAAATAAATATTCACTTGCGCTAACAAAACATCAAGGGTAACATGCCTGATTTTGGTGACCCAATTACAGATGTAGTTAGTTTAGCCAAATACTAACACCATGGTTGACGCAAATGTAATAATTTGTTTGGAAGTACATAAGTGTACATAAATTTTGCTGCGTCTTTGAGTTTGTGAAAGCCGTAGTTTGTAATCACACCTCAAGAGCATTTGTGCAATATCTGTAACAATTAGCTTTATAGCTATATTTGTAAGTGTATTTAACGATGATGCTTTCAGGTGGAAACAATCCCAATAAAACAATGGAATTTAATGGCGTACACAATCCACGGCAGAGTGAGATACGAATGTTGTCATTTGTGCTATTCGGTTTTACTAAATTTCTGCACGTAATAACTTACGAAAATAGGATGAAAACAACAGCATATATTTCCGCTCAGTATATCTACTACGTTTCTAAACTATTACGGACTAAATTCCGTCAAATAGTCGAGTTACTTCCCTGAATGACGAATACCAACTATGATTTTATTTATTTATTTTTTATAGTTCCAACAAACTTAGTTCTCGTCAACTTCTACACGTGTATACTGGTTTCACTGTGTTAAATCGTAAGGCACGATTAGAAATATTTTTAGTCACGAATCTGCATTACCGCTTGCAGGATGAATGTCCATTCAGTACGGGAAGGGCGACGTGTGCCACACAAAACGCACACACGCATACACAGAGGGGATGTAGTGAAACACGCATGATCTACTTGAGCTGTGGGTAGGACAAACACACGCAATGAAAACAGCCGCGTGAAGAGGGCAGAAATCATGTAAACATGCGTCCCATTAAACCCTGTTAACCAACCACGACCTATTCAACTAAACTGCCTATACGATCCCCCATTTAACTGCTTGTGCACCGTACCTTGACCTGCTGACTACTTGTGTTATACCACTTGTCGTGTGACGCACACGCACACTCCCGCACGTATACTCTCACGCACACGAACACTTCCATTATCAACAACTTTAAAACGAATGAGGAATAAATTGACTGTAATTACATTTCAGTGGACGTTAACGAGGTCATAGAGAAAAATACAACTAAAATAACTTTTTTACACAGGCCATAAGATTTACGATTGCTTGACCTGCAATGACTATAGACCGGAAATATTCGCTAGTTAACTGACCTATACGCTGGCTTCCAAATATATCTGTTTACTTAGGCATACAACAGCTGTTCATTAGCTGCTCGCTGACACTGAAATAAAACTACTCGGCCTCCATTGACTTCCTTCTTTATTATTGGCTCAACACTCTCCAGGAGGAGTCAAATAAAGCAAGAACCAATTGAGAAAGTGACCCGAACTGTCAGCTGTCTAAATTACAGCTTGTGTCCAAAAGAAAACGGGAATTTTTCAGGTACCTAGCATTGACCATTTGTCGACTGGACAATTACAACGTCGTGCTGACCGACAACTAGCGACACCCGAAGTTCGAGAAAAGAGTTCTGCCTGGGTCAATCGTATAAATAGTCTGCTGCAACATCAAACGTCTGTCCGTAATAACAACTCATTTAGCGAAAAATCTAATTTCGCAAAATTAATTTGTACAATTTGATAATTCGCTGCAAAATAT
Source organism: Medauroidea extradentata (assembly GCA_003012365.1). Lineage (NCBI taxonomy): Eukaryota > Metazoa > Arthropoda > Insecta > Phasmatodea > Phasmatidae > Medauroidea > Medauroidea extradentata. The sequence continues at coordinate 61,431 of PNEQ01081206.1, forward strand.
AAAACAATAATTGTAATTATTACAACTTCAGACTTCTATTTATTACAACGAGTTTTTATTTCTACTAACTATAGAACTATTTCATCTGGGAAAAAAACTCACTTTACTAAATAAGTTAAACTAAATTTGTATTTATTAATTAATGACAGCATAGGAAACAAACAGTCAGCCACTCATGCTATTGTACGAACAGGAAGTTTTGTATTAGAATACCACACCAGGCAAAATTGTATTCCTCTACGTTAAGTTACATTCAGGATTAAATAAAACTACGCAATAAAAACTTAATGGCACAAAATCTTGTAATTATATGTGATCAAAGAAACGAAAGGTTAGTGCAAGATGCTAACGTAGTTCAGCCAGATTTTTACACATTCTTGATTGACCTACATTATTAAAACGCTGCACACTTGAATTAAAAATAAAGAGTTCTTAAGGTGACAGTTTGTCTGGACTTATTTTGTGCGTTCGAGGCCTAGAAGTGCGGAAGTGGTAAGGATGAGACAGCACGCGCATCCAAACTATTTTCATTACACTGTGCCGTATCAAATACGACACGACTTAAATAATATACATATTACTTTTTTTTTCATTTATGTTTCTTAAATTCAGGCAAATTTATATATTTTTTGTGTTGTTATTAACTTGTTTAATATTATATTAACAATAATAAGTGTTTTTGAGGAATTTAATTTTATTAACGATATTTCAGAAAGTTCACTTTCAACTACAGCTATTTTTTCTTGCTACATTACTTCGAGCCGACACTAGTCGCGCTACAGTGTGTTTTTTTTTTTTATTATTAATAACAGGACAGTAGCTGCTGAGATTTACATTCCTCTGTCAGTTGTTCTGTCGTACCTCCGTCTTCATGCCACGTGCTGCTGCCGTTGCAGTGCGTGATTTCTGTGTTTCACCGCGTGATTTCGATGCAGTTTAGCGATTATGTTCACGCGATTGTCGCATGCTACTGTGCTTCAATGCGCACTTTGCCGATGTTGGTACTGTTGCTAACCATTTTCGATGCTCTTTTGTTCAACGTTTCTGCAGCTTCTTCCGTTGATTTTCTTAATACTTTGCCGTCAACCACAGTATCGTCAAGATGAGTGTGTTTGGTGTTCCTGCCTTTTTGGCAGATCTTGGCACTTGAGTTGCCATTATTGAACTGTTTTTATAATGTAGCTAATCAATATATTTTGACGTAGTAGAAAACTGTAGTGCTGCATTTTTTTTTAACATATTTTATCGTGGTTGTTTCATCTGTAATTTCGTTAAGTGATTATCTTCGCCCTCGTCTGGTGAGTAATTTTCCTACGAGAGGTTTTGTGTTCTATTTAAATTTTTCATCTTCTATAATATTTTGATAATTTCTGTGTAGTGAGGGTTCGCGTCCAGGCCGATTCTCAACCTGGATGATTCTCGTCTTGGAAATATTCACGTCCCTGCCAATTCGCGTCTAGGCCAATTCACAAGCTGGACTATTGACGAGCTGACCTGTAGTCTCTACTACAGACGTCCAGTCTTTCTGACCTATTTTGGGGCATTTTCTTCGCCTTTTCGTCCTCTTTGTTTTGCCGCTGTAACTGGGAAACATGAAGCTACCCCAGCGTGCTGTACTCTTCTACTGCGACACTTTGATCAGATAAGCCATAATTAAATTTGTATATTTTAATCTATAAATTAACAGCTGTCACACTTATTTTTATGTAATATTTGTACGTTTATTTAAATAATTAATTTGAATTTGATAACAATTTAAAATTTTATAAGGCCTAACGGATGCATCCAATTGTAAATTTTTTTTATTAATTTATTACGTCATTGTTTCGGACGTACAGTATTTTTTTTTTTTTTTTAGCCTATAGAATGGGCATTTATTGTTTAGATAATTTTATTGTGAATTTAAGAAAAATAATAATTGTACAATCAATTCACTATTTTCATTTAACTGTGCCTGCAAGATTTGGGCTTTTTATAATTTCAGTACAATTTCAGTACTAATGGACTATATTTTATTCATCGATGTCAATAATGTTGTAAATTTTATTTAAAAAAATGAAAACAAAATATTTAATATGGCAGAAAAAATTAAATATTAATTTTGAGCAACCACAAATTTCAGAGTTCTTTTTTTATATTTTCCTCTGGTGTGTATTGTTTACTATGGCGAGTGAGCCTATTTAATTATTTAAATTATTATTTTTCTTTGCCCGTTGCGTATGGTAACCCAGCATTTATTTAATCGTGCATTGCTTCCACTTTGATATTGTTTGTTTACAACAGCTTCCTCTGGTTTTTGTGTGTTTGTTAATGTGCCACCTTCTGTTTTCTTCTATGTTTTTATTGGTGGGCATTTTTTGTGTTTATTTGCCAGGGACTGTTGTTTTGGTTTTACGATTAATGGCTATTTCAAATAATTCATTAACCTACCATACGCATACGGCGCAACACCCATGATACAAAATAAGTTATAAATAACAGTACGTGGCCTAAGTGATCGGTCATTTACGTCGCTAATATTGGCCAGTTATGTATAGTTTTTTTTTCTAACACACAACTTGCATGCGACACGAAGTTCTGGTTAATTCTTATCAAAGCAAACAATGTTTTACTCTCTGTTCTCTGAGTCCGTGTGTCGCAACAATAACAATAACGGTCACTTACCAGGCAAGGCCAGAGATCAAGAGAAAGACAGTCTGCAGCGTGAACTCACCTGAAACACATAGACAGAATGTGTATAAGTTCAGGATATCATGAAACATAGCGAGACGAGTATGTTAGACAACATTGTTACGAAAATACGAATATAAGATACGTGATTGATAAAGCTGAAATTAGAAATAAAACAATACTGTTACAGACAGGTCAACAAATGTTCACAAAACTTAACTTAATAAGAATTTTTTTTTCATAATT
>PNEQ01081206.1:64446-93141 GCA_003012365.1 Medauroidea extradentata
AAGTTTTATTATTAAAGTATCTAATTTATACATGCTTAATTAATAAAAAAGATGCAACAAGGTCACTGTCGTTAGAAAACAAAATCTTGCCCCCCCCCCCTGGAAAAACCCTGAAATGACGCCCCTGCGTATAGCACACATACAGAAAAAAAAGTAACTGAGAATGACTCAGCACTGTGATTATAAAGATATATATATATATATATATATATATATATATATATATATATATATATATATATATATATATATATATATATATATATATATATATATATATATACATATATATAATATTCCGCAAAATTTCTAGCTAACCACTATTAAAGGTTATTTGGTTCTGACTGGATCTTGAATACACTTTGTTGTTAAATCATACACTAAGGGCCGTATCTATAAACGGCTTTTGAATGACAACCAACTGCTATCCGCATAGAGAAAGCCGTTCATAGATATGCGGATAGCAGTTGGTTGTCATTCGAAAGCCGTTTATAGATACGGGCCATAGGTACCCGTTTCAAGAATCCTAGTAGTTTGTTTGTAATTATACTATTCATAGTATTCCTTAACGTGTGCGCGTGTGCTCACACATATACACTTTTAGCATCGTTTCAATTCTATAGAAGTCTGTATTAGTATTAGTTATGGAATTTCATATTACAGAATTAAATTAGAAATCGGGACGGATCAGTTTCAGGGTCTAATGCTTTATTTGCGTATGTGATAGTAATATATGATTACATAAATATAATTCTGAGTCTAATGTTACACCAAGGTCGTGCAAATATTAAGTTCTTTCAGTTTTTTGTCGTTCCAGTATATTTAAATTCTACGTTATATGCATTCCAACAAAAGGTAGTACCTATCTTGAGTTTTTATCATTCACTTAATTTAATCCCATTCAGTCGAAGTACGGCAGACCGCATCGAGTTGGTATACGATAAGTCGCTCTCAGATCACATTTTTTTTTATTCAGTTGCCCAAGGGCCATGATATATACAGGGTCACGCTACTATTAGCTTATTGCGCCAACTCGACACCTCGCCAAGGCAGCTCATCGCTTCGTAGAATGGGGTGTACATTTGTTATCGCATATATACACCACAACACATAATCGACAGTTCGCACAGCTATAAATATATCCTTGGTATGCAGGAAGAATGCCTTTGTTTAGTAAAAACTAAATATTTGATCGACATAAAGCCGTTTTGGTTTTTAAGTGTAGGCCTAGCAAATATGTCACTAATTTTCTTTACATAAACCACTATGTAATATTCGGAGCAGACAATATCTACTTTAATTGGAAGACCTCTTTGTACACCACATTAGTAGTTCAATTATCAAGTGTTAGAAAGACGAAGTTGCAAGTTGAGCTAACTGTGCAGCAGGATAAGTAACTATATCCGACCACGCGAAAAATCCTACCACTAACAACTACTTACCCTGGGCCTAATTAATAGTCACAACAATGTTGACGTTGAGGGGTAATTACACACTATTTAATGTAAGGCAATAATCGAATGAATGTACGTAGTTTACGTGGTATGAAGATTGATTTCCCCCGAGCACAGCCATAGTGCCATTAGGGAGTTTTGGCGGGTAAAAGTTTTGCAGAAACGTATTTGGTGCCCCAATATTGAGGTAAGTGAAATAGTATACGTGGGCTGATGCTGTCGAGGAATTTCAGTGGGTGGTAGACTGCATAATCCATTTTTACCCTTTCGAACGACTTCATATAAATTGCACTAATTTCATCTGCTAGAATTGCACGTTTGCTCAGCCTTAAAAGGAACTACAGTACAGAACCTCCTGAACCGTAGACAGGAGCTACAAATAACTGCGCTACATAACGTCTAAATAATTAATTAATACAAATTTGAAAAACAAAATAACGATTTCCTATGCACGTAGAGGTTGTACAACACGTCTCGATAGAACTGCAGAATGAAACTCCCGTATAATTTATTTGTCGCTGGTCGTACTTGCTTTTCGGATCGTCTGCCTTGAAAGATTAAAAACTAAGTTTTCTTCTTAATAATTAAGTTATCTTATATAGTAAAGAAACATACATAACGTTTTAGTTGCTCATGTAAGCATCACTCTGGTGCGAAACACGCCTAAATATCACTACTGGTTGTATAGATATAATGATCTGGAATTCGAACCACTTTAATTTAATATCTTATGCATTTGTATAAGTATTCAATTGAAGTGAAAATCACGATGATAGCCCGTTCAGATGAAATGAATTGATCATTCATTACAAAATATAAATATCACTTCTCTAGAATTTTGAAAACTATTTTGCGGCCATTGAGTAATCATCATCCGCGAAAACAAACTATATACCTCAACGGGTTCGATAGATACTGAGGATTTATCATAGTCACATTCCAGGTCTTTTCACCTCCTGAGAGACTGAATTTCGGAAAACCCCTGAATTAAATTTTAGACTACTTTACTGGTATCTCTTGGACATGAAAAATAAGGCAATAGCCATTTAATCACATACGACCCCTTTTTACATCCTTCCTGAAATCACTTTTCAGATATTTGAGTAAGCATCAATCTTAAACAAAATCACGTCGATATATATAAAAAGATCAATGGATTCGATATGTCGATTGTGAATCGAAAAAATATTTTACTCTTTTTTACCTCTTCGGGATCGAATTGGGAAATTATCATTGAATGGTAATTGGGGTATTTAAGTAAGCATCATTCTAATGCAAAAAATAATTCGATACCTCAACTGGTTCAATAAATATGGTCGAATAATCGAAAACATATTTAAAGTATTTTCACCCTCTTAGTTATCGAATTTCGAGACGTTTTGGAGTCGTACGTTAGCCATTTGCATATGTATATAATTGAAGTAAAAATCACGACGATAACCACTGTGTTCCAGCTGTATGGACAGTTCGTTAAAAAAAAACATACTTTCCCCCTTTTTATTTCCCGAGTGTCGAATTTCGGAAAATCCTCAAGGGTATTTACATAAGCATCACTTTGAAATGAAAAGCAATTATTTATCCCAAAGGATTTGATAGATACCGCTAGTTAATGGGAAAACACATTTAATGTCTTTTCACCCCCTGAAATGGGCCTTCCTGCTTGCTCTTCAAATGCGCTGCAGCAAGTTACGACTGTTCTACTTTTGACGAAACTATTTAACGCGCAATACAGTAGTACATCTACGAAAATAACAACAACGTTTCAAACCATACCACTGTAGGTTTAAAAATTCGGCACGTTTATTGGAAACACTATTTTCGGGCCTCTCATAATGGTAAAAAATTACTTCTCCAGACTGCCGTATCTGAAAGAATAACAACCAGAATAAAAAACATAACTATAGAAATAAGTGTTAGACTGGAACTACGTTACCCACAAATAAAATAATGTGGTCACCGCTTAAGGTCCCGTAGAAAAAAGAATAATAGTAAAGTACTGCATGCCAGCTGAGTAGCTTGCGTGGAGAGTCTATAGTGTATTACATACGTCGGTCAACGCCACTCTTACCGCTCCTGCCTCACACACACTAAAACGCAGCCTATCTAGTGAGGCCCCTTAAATATTGAATTTCTAACAATCCTTAAATTGGCTAGTATGCATTTTTAAGAGTGCCTCATTTAAGTATCAACCACGACGATAGGCGGTCGGGTTCAAGCCATATAGGCTATAAACGATTCTTCGAAAATACATTTCACCCTTTTTCACCTCTTTAGGGGTAGAATTTCGTACAGTCCCTTCTTATTGCTTGTCTACAACCTGAGAGGAACCCACAGTAATAATTTCACGATTCAAGATCAAGTGGTTTGCGTTGCAGATTGGTGTCAGTTGGGGAACTGTTTTATACAGCTTATAGAGATTATTTTCAGCAAAGGTTTTTAAATAAAAAAATACTTAGCTTTAAGTTTCTGTAACTTTCATATCGTAGGCCGTGATATTTTACTTCACTATAAATTATTTTATTTCAGTTTGTTCGTTGGTATAGGTTGGGTAAACGCTCCTGTAGGTTGCAAATTTTTACATTTGACACGACTTTTGACATGCTGTAATGTGTAAACTATGCATGTTAAAATTTAAATAAGAGTATAATGTAATCACCCAACATCTACAAAAGTAGCATTATTTCGTAGAAATACAAAATTATGAATTTCACACTGGAGCAGTCTTAAGTCATCAGCATATAGTAGAGCCCAGAACTATGCAGAATATCAATTACAGAAACACACACATATATATATATATATATATATATATATATATATATATATATATATATATATATATATATATATATATTCAACACTGTGGTAGCTCATAAGAAGCATTTAATACTGTGGAAAAAATGTACACAATTCTCAACGAATAGAGTTATATTTGTTAAATAACAACAAACTCTAGTTACATAATCATTACTCTAGCCAAAACAATAATATTTTTTGCAAAATAAATAATGGATTTACATGTGTCGAAAGTCTTGCTCAGTTCCAAGTTTGCTGCAGCAACCTATTTACAAGAAAATTTGTCGCTCTAAGTACAATTTACAAAATCATATATATTTACACATATATTTTTCCATGGTACGAAGTCATGCAGAAAAGAAGTTATTACGTACAAAAACCAATACAAAATGTTTTTATGAATTATTAATTTCAAGCCCCGTCTATTCGTCCAGTGTGTGCTGTGCCAGTGAATAGCAGCTAAAGTACAAATGATGGGGCTTAAGTATACATAAGAGAGTGTATTAGTACATGCAAAGTCATTGAATTCGCGAAATATTCCTTTACCTGCTGATAAAATAATCTTAAGCAACTGAATTTTTTCGCTCAAAAAACTACCGGTCTAAAGAAAGATAAAAATTAATGTCAGCTACACGCGTTACTCGCAAGTTGGATTGGGCCACACACACCTCGGTGACTTTCTTCGCCACGAGGCGACATGAAGACAGAGCAGAGAAACCCGACTGTTGAGGCAAACTTTGGCGAGCGAGTCATCAGTGGTTGAGTATGGACTAGGGTGGAGCGGTAGGGTGGGATTACCCTTTGTGAATGTAGAGACAAAAGATGGGAGGTGGTGGAGGGCAGCATCCGTGTAATGGACAAGAAGGGCTGTAATTACAGCGACAAAGGAGCGGATAAAACAAATGACAGGATCGGAATGCAGGGATCAGCCGCGGCTCGACTTGGTATTCTGCAGAGTTGCCTCAGCTGGTAGGTCGACCATCACTCCTCGTGACTAACTTTCTGGACGTAGGACAAACATCTATGCTACGGGTGCCATACCGAAACGGGCACGCATACAAAAGTTACAGAAGTCTTCATGTAACATAGTCTAAGATGGCGGAATATTATCCAGCTCCTATGCTCCAGCTCCTACATTATCCTACTTCTTTCGATGCTTTTATTTTCACTGTAAGTCATTTATTTAATGTACGTATTTAAACTGGTTTTAATTAATTGTAAGAGCAGAGAACAGTAAAATTGATACATTGACATGTTAGTACACTTAAATAAATTACTACATCTCAATTTTTGCAATTTGCAGGGGACTATATTTGTTTCATTAGTGTTTCGTATAAATACAAAATTATTTTTTTTTTATAGCACACCAAAGTCGATAAACTATCAAACCAATGCTGCAGTATCGCTCATCGAAATTCGTCTCGACAGTGTGTGCATAAAAATGCGTGAACACGTTAAATTAAACAACTGAACACACTAACAAATTAAATGTATCGCAAATTATTAACTTAAGCTATTTGTACGAGCTCTTTTTGTATGTCAGTAGTTACAGCTAAATTCCACAAATATAATCAGTTGTTTGTGAAAAATAGTATAATATTGTGTTTGTGGTTATTACATTAAACATATTTAAAATTTTGGTTCAAAATACGTCTGGTTTATACCACTACTACTTTTGAAAATTCAGAACTAAAAGACTGCATTTCTTTCCTGCAGTAAAATAACGGATTATCTTAGTAGCATAAAGCAATAAAATACTAGATATCCTCAACACTATAACTCAATACAATATTGTCTGTACAGTAAAACACGCCAGGCAACTTGCAATGTTGGTGTGAATTTTTTTCTTTAATTTAAATAGAACAATATAACCAGCACAAAAAACTTTAAGTTAATTGTATGCAAGAACAATAGCACTGCAGTGAAGAGACAAACCCACTTCAGTGACATTTTGTTAAAATGTTTTTTTTTTTTTGTGATTAGCAATGCAACGTCATTTCTTTGTATTCGTGTTACATACGACTTCGTCACTGTTTGGAAGTAATACCTACATACTCCTACCACTGTAACAAAATCATGAACGAAATTTACAAACATTTTTGTCAGCTTGAAACCAATGTTTAATCTCATACATAAGAGCGATATGTTATTTACAGCTAAGGTGACGAGCTATCTTAGAATCAGTCGATCACCTTATAAACACGATTAAAGCAACGGCGTATGGAATTAAGATCTCTGCTTAGATAAATATTTAGTATTCCACTCGTCACATTCGTTCAGTAAAGTCGAACACAAAAAAAATCCATACTGGTCCCATTCCAACTTCTAAAAAAAGACAGTTAATGTATACAGTGCGTCCAAATGAGGCATCATAAAAATTCTATTTTAGAGCAGCTAATTCAAATAAAAAATGACTGTGCAGGACATCGCCTCTCAGCGTATTGAGACAGACCACGTTGAACAGCAAATATAATATACACAAAACCAGCGACGGGCGTAAAAAAACACCCGTATATATTCACTCAACGCACACCCACACAGCCACACACATTTCGGTCATATTTCTTATACACACCGCATATACTAACCTGCGATTAGTTGGGTTTTACAATCTGGCTCAAGTCCAGCCGCACTCCTGAATGTTAAAACACCTCCTACTCTTTCGCTTTCTCTCTATCTCTTTCTCATTTCTCTCTTACTCCCGTTCTCTCATCCCTTTTATGCTCTTCGCGCGAGCAGCATTTGTAATGTAACCCCACCTGATACTCTAAATAAACAAATAGCCTCTGCAAAACTTAATCGCGATTCACTTCTCCGCAATGGAAAAACTGAACTACAATGACTTACAATTCCACAACACCAAAAATATTAAAGTGCCATGCATATAAAAATTCTGTATCATCGCTAGATATACTGGAAAATTGCGAAAATATTTTAAGTCAGTCTCCCAAGAACTAAATTTACTACAACTTGAGAACGCCATTTGTGAACACTTTTTGTGAATTTTTTTAAAATGATGTTTAAGTAAATATCGTAAAAAGTATTTTTTACAATTTTTCGAAATTCGTCCTTGATAGCTCATAAAAAATAAAACGTGTTTTTTTAATTAATCCTACTTATCTCCTAAACCAGTGGAAATATTGAAATGTTTTTTGCTTTAAAATAAATCTTACTTAAATATAAAAAAAGTAGGTTCAGGATTGTTTGAAATTCGTCCTTGAAAGCTGTTAAAAAATTTAAATGTGATTTCAAATAATCCTCTGTACCGCTTATACCCGTTGAGATATCGAGATGATTTTTTTGATAAGAATGAAGCTTATGTAAATATCTACAAATCAAATTCAGGTTTTTATGAAATTCGAAAATTAGGTAGGTGAAAAGCAGTAAAATATTACAGTCTCCCGAAAAAGAGAATGATCACGGAGAAATAATTCAACAGGTTTCTTTTTGCCAACCTACTTATAAATAAAACCTCTTTGGCCTCTTACGAAAGATTTATCACGGCATGCCTTTAACATTCTCTCAGGTATTGTATAAAGTTTGTGGTGTGGAAGGGGTGGGGTTACGGGTTCGTATCCCGAGCAAGACTTTACGATGGGAATTACTATGACATCATACCAGCATATTGCGCGCGCTCTGTACACTGAGCTAAGACAGTTAATTATAGTTCACTGTTATTGAGTACGCTGGCTGTTAAATGCCTTCATCACATATTTTATCCAAAGTTACTGTTTACATTACGTAATTTCACGCGGGCAACGCCGCAGCTGGCCGGCTAGTAGTAATTTTATAAATTCCTAAACGAGAGGCGATATCGCTAAGCTGGTTCACAGTTTTCTTAAAAATTGGTTCTACTATATAGTTTAATTTTTTTCTGGACAAAAAATTATATAGATTTGGCTAATTAGTTCATGAATGAAAATTTCCTTAACTGCATAGTTAATTAAAATCGTTATGAATTTTTATTCAAAAATTAATTATCATAGTAAATCTTCACTATTTGTAACAAAACTAAAGAACAGGTTTTCTAATATCTACTATAATTTAGGATTAGGAAAACTATCGTAAGCTTAGAACAAATTATGAATCATAGCCTTAAAGCTATACCGTTACAATTGGGCTCGTTGAAGAGAGTAACTACAATTCAAATTAACGACGATACAAAACAATCAATGAATTATGGGTTAACTTTAAATAATTATCTTGCAATGATTCTGCAGTACAAATTAATGAATGATTCCACTGTTATTTATTTCAGGCAGTTTACCAAGAACATATCCCACGTTTTGACGAAGAGAAAACTGTGATAATACAATTAGAATAAACTGAAAATACAATAAAATTGTCTAACACTCCTCCTTAACAACGAGGTCTTAACAGCCGACGAGGGTGAAGTGAGGTGAAGGAAAAACACTACATCCATGCCGGAGCAGGGATTGGAACACAGGACTTATCGCACCGCGCACCGACGTCTAACAGACTAAGCTACAATTGCAAATAACTTGAATATTTTTTAACCAAATGCTTTGAAAAAATTTGAGACTGTGTACAGAAATAGAATAAGTTACACAATTTTGCCAAAGCATTTTTTTTTTTTTAAATAATGTATTGCTTGCTAGTAAAAAATTATTTTCCTTCATTTTGGCTAAATTTGACAACAAAATGTGTGCTATTTCAGGGTCAAAAATCTAAAAATCTAGTTGGTGTATTGCAACAAAAATTCCGATACAAACCATGATAAATAAGTGTTAAAACTGACCGAATGAATTTTTGATATATGTATTAATTTGCGTTAAAAAATATTTTCGAAACCACAGCTAAACTATAGAGCGAGGTCTTAACTTGCCGTCTCAAAAGACACGCGACCAATGACCAAGAGAGAGCTGCAGATGTTCAGGAAAGGTATTGGAATCCAGTTTGCGCGGAGAGGCCGGGCGGATAGAGGGATGCTTCGACAGTCGCGTCACGCGCCGGCGACGAGTCAGCGCGAGGTGTGGACGGAAGTGTGGAAAATTGGTTGTGGAAAGGATGGGCGGTGAGAAGTGAGGCGGGAAGAATGAGAGCATTTCGGTATGGTAGGGAACAGCCTGTGAGGGGGAGAGGGAGTGTTTACCCGGTGCGAAGTCGCTCCACGTGTTCTCAGCAGCATTCGACCACGCACAGGCTAGATAGTAACACAAGCGTCAAATGATGTGGCGGCTCATTTGACACGGGAGAACTTCGCCGCTTATTGGTTGCCCGAGCCTGCTGATACCAGTCTCATGTCTGCTTGGCTCCTGCATGTTACGGCAGGTCTACGCGTTTTTGAAAATCAATGTGGGAAAACGACAAAACAACCACCGTAGATAATTATATTTGTCAACTTTAGGGGCAAACATTTACCCAGAATGACTCTTTGTAAAGCGTGTTCTGTTCCGCAGCATTTAAATGTAAGAGATTTGAGTATCAGCAATTGTTCTTCACAAACATTTTACTAGGGGTAAATTTTTGCTGAAAAAGTTGGTGAAACCTGTCGTATAAAGTTTCTGTGATTACCCCCCCCCCCCCCCCAAATTAGCTGCGAGAAACCTACAATTTTAAACTGATACTTTCGGCGCTGAATGATGTACTATGACTGTCAAGCTTGGATGAATGGTTTCTCTTATGAATCAGGCGCTGAAAATTATTGTATGATTTGCACGTCGACAACGAACGTGTTATCGTTAGAGGTATTGGAGAACCAAAAGAATCTTCTGTACCACCGCATTTTACAAAACAACTTATATGCCTGCGTCTTGTATGGTAGGGGATGGTTATGTAGTTGTTTAAAGACGTATCAGAAATTTCCAGTAGCGGTGTACATAGAGTTATCATTGGCCCAGTCAGATGGGATGAGAGAATGTCAGAAATGGACATGCTATAGTGAAGCCTAGCAAGCAGCTGACTTTTCTCGCGATATATCAGTAAGTGTCCCAAGTTATCGTTTAGTTCATGTTTAGACTCCATACAGCAGGCCTTTTCAATAGGCGGGCCGTGGGTCAAAACAATATATATATATATATATAATTCAATGGAAATTCCTTAAATGATATTTCAGTCAATGTAATGATTTATTTTTGCATGCAAAATTAAAATAAAGTTCACTTAAATTATTTAGTATTAGGCCTTTAACGCGCTTTTTTTTTCTTTTGCCCTGTATAATTTTTGCGATTGGCCCTGAAGGCCATACGCCGTGATATTGTTGAGATCAGAGGAGTAGCTCGCGAAAGATAACCACTTTTTCTTGTCAGCTGTGTTCCCTGTTACAAAATAATCAAAATGGTGAGGTAGCATATATTTTATAAATGTTTTAATGCTTGTATCCACGCCCTGTTGGGCATAAAAGAAAAGCCAGATTAAACCCATGTTATCAAGGTAAAACAGATAAATCCAGTCACCTTAACAATGGACGATTAAAATTTAGTTCTATGGTGACTGTTCGAGTATCTCAGGGCATATACATTAAAATAACAGGCCGCAATTAAAGATATATATTTCCTGAATACATAGAACTGCTGAAGGAATATCCTGATGACAAAGACCTGCTACATAAATACATGAATAGTATGTTGTATCTGGACCATTCGCTGATCAAAGCTCCCAGTCAGAGTAGTAGATTTCTGCCTATATGTGTAGCAATACTGCACGGAAAGAAATGGTGTACAGTCGCAAAGAAAATCCTCGCAGACATTGTTGCCAAAGAAATCCTTGGCTATACGAATGCATTTTTTCTACTCAAATATCGTGCGTTTCACACGGGAAGTCACACAACGGATTTTTTTATAATGGAGTTTCTAAAGCATATTATTAAATATTGTGAATCTTGCAAACTTCTGCTACAGTGAAGGGTCGGGCGTAGAAAGTTTGTTGTTCGTGAATCGCGGAGTTGTAGGCAGAAACAGTTCATGCGATAACAACCTGCACTCTACATTTAACACAATGGGGCGCGAACCACTTTGCCTCGTGTCGAGAAGCACATTTAATGCTCCACTGCTTTGGCAACTCGACTTGCGTCCAATTACACGTTAACAAGACTAAGGGCTTAATTGTACCCGTTTCAAAATACTTATTTAGGCAGTCAACTTCACATAACGTGCTAGCACTGGATCTGTCTGTACTCTCTTCATTCCACTCCCCCTTGCTTGAGGGGCCTCCTTATAAACTAAGCTCCCAACAGAACTTGCAATTAATTAGAAATTTGTTTTATAAGGCCCATAGACGTTAACTTTTGAGAGTGCTGAAACGTTTACACTGGTGTTTAGTTGCATGGAAGTTTCCATATTACAAACTGAAAATACTGCTGCAAAAAGGCTGAAAGAAAACTTTGTGGAGTGTTCACTTTATCGTGAATGGCCTAGGCTGCGTTTGTGTGTGTGAGGCAGGAGTGGTAAAGTTGCCGTTGATCGTCGAATGTAATGTATTATCACCTCTCAGCGCAAGCCACTCAGCTGGCACGCAGTGCTTTACTATTATCATTCTTCCTATGGGACTTTACTATTATCATTCTTCCTATGGGACTTTACTATTATCATTCTTCCTATGGGACTTTAAGCAGCGACCACATTATTTTATTTGTAAGTAGCATAGTTAATAGTCTAATGCTTGTTTCTAAAATTGTGTTTTTTAGAATCCGATTGCTATTTTCCCAGATACGGAAGTCTAGGAAAACCCATTTTTGGCCTTTTAAGGGGTCCGTAAATGATGTTTCTAATAAACGTGCCGAATTTTAAAAACTATATAGCGACATACTTGAAGTGTGTGTTCTTTTCGTAGATATACAAACGTAACGCGCGTTGATAGTTTCGCCAAAAAAAAAATAATAACTGTAACTCTCTGTAACGCATTTGAAGCGCATAGGTAGGAAGGTTGAGAGTTAACCTATAATTCTCCTGTAATGATTCTACATCGCAAATTAATAAAAGGTTGCATTATTATTTATATCAAGCAGTTTACCACGAATATATCCTTCGCTTTGTCGAAGG
Source organism: Medauroidea extradentata (assembly GCA_003012365.1). NCBI lineage: Eukaryota > Metazoa > Arthropoda > Insecta > Phasmatodea > Phasmatidae > Medauroidea > Medauroidea extradentata. The sequence continues at coordinate 76,697 of PNEQ01081206.1, forward strand.
AAGGTAATATTTTGCTAATACAATTTGAATAAATGTTATGACTCAAAAACTGAAAATTCAATAAAATGTTTTACACTCTCCCTTAAGTCTCCGCATCAGTCGCGTTGTTGGATTACTTTATTTGTAAGTTTTTTTTATTCTGACAGGACAAATGTGAAATTCGCCATTTAAACACCAATTATATTCACCTTGCGCTACTGTCCAAGCATAGCATTTCAACTGTCAACGTATGTTTAGGCCGCAATCGGTGCAGCAATTTTTTTTATGTCTCCTTAATTTACTGCACTGAGGCAAAATATACGTTAAAAACTTTACTGCGATGTTTCTACTTTAGCGTAAGGTATACATAATTAATGCTATAACAGGAGCTTCACATTTTTCTTCTCAGGATTTCATAAAAGTGAAAAATAATATAATTCAATACAGTGGCAGATGCAGAAACATACGGGTGCCACCTGTCTCACGTTTGAAATGCGTTGCAGTGCATTCGTGAACAGGTTTTTTTTATTTATTATTATTATTTTTTTTTACAAAACAGTGCCTACTGCGACAACGTACGAAAAGGAAACAAACTTCAGACAAGGTCAAAACCTCATTGTTAAGACACTATGCTCATTAAAAACACTGTTCCTAAGCCCCATAACATGGCTAAAAACGGCTTCTTCAAACAGCCGTACTTCAAAATGTTCTAACCGAATGTATGCGAAACTCAAATACAGACGTGCACTGAACTTTGCTAAAGACTTTCCACAAATAAAATCATATGGTCACCGCTGAATGTTCCATAGTAAAAACGGTTAGGCGAGGGAACCTTACACGCTATTTCAGAGATTTGCTCGTTGAGGCGATGCGGCATTTGATGCTCGTTTCAAGGTCGCCTTTATGTCTCCGTCATTTCTGAGCTTCTAACGTGCGGGTAGGCGGCGCCTTTAGGCGACGCACTGTAGTTTTACAGTGATTTTGAAAATATTATTTTTAAAGCAACACAATTTTCATATAGAAGAATCCGAACATTCTTTTGCCAGAAATACATCATGATTTCAACCTATTTTTATAGCAATAAATCACGTATTTCTTAAAATTTTTACACTCAAAATATCACCAATTTCGTAATGAAAATAAACAGAAATAAAGCAAAATATTATTTTACGAACGAACGGTACATTAACTTGTAAAACTCCTACACTCAGCTATGCATCGTGTGACTGTTCTTAGTCTAGAATTAAAAAAATAATAATAATAAATAAAAAATAAAAACATTCCGTTACTCAAGTTATGATTTTTCTACACCAACGTGAAAAAACTATCTAGCACAGCATTGAAGCGGGTTGCCTAGCTAGATATATTAATTATTCATGCGCTACAATATCAATTTTAATGTACCCTTAAAACTGAGTTTGAAAATCGTAAATCCATGTTAACCTTTAATTTAATGTAATTCAATCTCCGACTTGACTGAAAGATGTGAGACTGACTGATTATTATTTATGAATCTCAACGAATGACAGCTGAAAATAACAAGATTTAAATTTCTAATGCAAGTGTCCTTTTTCGCGCGTGGACATTTTTCTCCGCAGTAGATTTTTTCCCCAATATCAAACTGCGCACTTATTAGTGAAAACGGAAGAACTTGACAGGCAGAATTTTGCGATTGGGACTGTTCTTTATCACTCTCTGTGGTACAAAATAACTAACGGCGAAGTTTCAACAAAGTATATTCAGCGAAAATCAAGTTTTTAGGAACAAGAAAAACAAAGCAACGAAGGAAGGGAAAACAAAAATTACGCGTCCGCTAATTACAACTACTGTATTAAAATTAATTGTATAGACTTTTACGCCGTTCAACCCAAACTTTCGCCGGTTCAACTTTCCTCAACCAATCACAAACATTTGGTTTTTGGCTGTGTGTGGTCAGGCCTACAAGAAATATTTTTTTGGGAAATTCTCACACTGGAAACTATTTGGATGTGTAGGAAACTCACGGTGAAAATGGTTCCACATACACACAGTTTAAAAAGCACTTACTTTACCGTGAGTAGCCCATATAACGTTCCACATTACCCTTTAATTACTTATTTCCAGCAGTAAAATGTATTTATATACAATATTTAACTTATTTATTCTCATTCTCAATTAGGTCCTATATGTCTACCATGTGCCACATAAAATCAAAACGCATGCGTGTGTAGTCGAGTGCGGAAGACAGATTTTGGTCAGCGCTTAAGCTTGTTCAAGTGTTAAATTCATTAATTTATATTTGTACAAAATAACGATTGTTTTATAGACATAACGAATGACTACATTCTCCTCTTTTTGAAAAATTTTATCACTCATAGTATCCGCAAAACGGCATGTCACAAGTCAAAATTTGTAGGGTTACGGCAGCAAAAACCCAACGAAACCCACTGCACTTACTGAAATAAAACAACTTAAAACTGAAATCAGATAACACGGCGTACATGCGGAAAGTTATAAAAAAAATAAAACATCATATGTTTGGAATTAAAAAGAAAATTGCTGCAAATAAAGATGGCATAGCGTTGTCCCGTTTCAAGAGACGCGACTGTACACCCTGGGCCATGGCCGTCTTTAGTAGACGGCCGGAGTCTTGAATGTGGCAACACTGCATCAGGGCCTGTTGCCTGTCACTTCTTGACTGCCCTAGTATCTGTAACGTGTCTAGATGCAGCTTTAGTGACGTGTACACATCTACACAGACTAGGGAAGCCAATGAACGACCGGCAGTAGGCCTCCGATGCAGCGTTGCCACAGTCAAGACTTCGGCCTTGTACTAAAGACGGCCATGCCTGGGCACATAACATGGCTGAAGGTATCAACCGATAACAAAATGATAGGATCGTGTGATTTGGCAATTCGTTCCCCGCCTCTTAAACGCTACTGGCGGAACAGTGTATCTGCGCCTACCAGAGTAATTAGTTCCACAGGCAATTTACACTTGTATATTTTGTAATACGGAACTTAAATAGCCGTTAGGACGGCACACTCAGTCACACACGCTAGCAAAATGGCTTTCCAGGCCAGTAACATGGCAAAGACGCCTACCGCCAATCAGTGTAAGGCGGCTGTCCTGCTAGCCGGCAGCCAGGCCAATAGGAAACCTGTAGTAACATGCAGGAGGCAAAATATTCACGGGGCTGGTATCAACACCCTTGGACAGCCAATAAGCGGCAAAGTTCGCTCATTACAAAGGTGCCGCCACGTCATATTTCATGTCTGAGTTACCATTTAGCCTGTATGGGTTCACTGACATGTAGGCTAGCCTGCAAGAATGTTTGTGAACTGAAGCAGACAACAGATACCCATTAGCTGCTTGCTGTTAAAGTGATATAGGGCTGTATTAGTTACATTTCCATTACTGGCTCAGAAACTAGTCAAAGACCAATTGTGAAAGTTACACAAACGTGTAGTTGTTGGAATTCTTGCTAGTGCCCAAACGAAAACGCAAATCTTTCAGGTCTCTACGTATAACTAAGTACCGCTTCCCTTGGAATATTAACGCTTCACAATTGGTATTCCTGATATATTTTTTAGAATTACAACACCAAAATGTGATTAACACCAAAGACTTGAGATACATAGAACAGTACACACGAATAACGTTGTAAACTACAAAATAAAACAGTTATAGTCGATCAAATACATAGCTTCTAGTACCAATGTTGTACTGCTATAATTTAATTTACATATTATGTACAGTGGTTTCAACTGTTACTACAAACAAAAAAAAGCATGTAACACCTTCAGAGCGACAGATACAATGATTTCCAACCTTTCACTATTTTTTTAATCAAAAATGTTGCTTACAGCCCTGTTCCACGAGTAATTCAAATTGATAATATTAATGTAAAAGAAGTTAGCATCACTTGCAAAAAATATCCATCATGCTAAACACGTGTCGCGCGCATGTCAACATTACATTTAAAAAATTATAAAACGACACTACCGAATAATAATTTCTGGAAGTAAAACGTGTTCCGCGGCTCACTGCAACGTATTTAAAGAACGTACTTGGTGGTCGTCTTAAGGGTGTTCAAAGTCGCTAAAGACAAAATTTTATATTTATATGAAATAGTGTTAGTTTTGTAGACGATACTCGTGAGAGTAGTTTCCTCTTACGAAACAATTTTAGCTCTCAGAGTTTTCTTATAACGGTGCGTCAAAGTCATTATTTGCATGTTCTGCTGCCATGCTAATACTGAAAACAAATTGACTAACGTACGTGAAATAATTCACAGTGAAATAACATACTACGGTCTACGTAATAAAACATATGAAAACATCCCGCGAAATCTTTTTGTATTTAAAAAAAATTGCTGAATTTACAATTTTTTGTGTATCTTTACGGTTGTTTTTTTTTTTTTTTTTTTTTTAGTTAAAAATATTACGTCGTGGGGTTAATATTGTATTGCATAGCTCGTGGGATCTTAGTTCACAGTGAATTATTTTGTTTGAGTAGGTCAGTTGAATTTCACTATTTGCATGGCAGCGTAACAAGTAAATTTTGACTAGCACACATAAGATGTGTCATTGTTAGATTCGGTGTTTTTTGGTGAAAATAATTCCTCACAACTTTGTTTCAATACCTTACGTGCAAATATGCATCTATGCTTGATGGTTATTGGCAGTGTATTTGGGCAGAGGCATCGCTTATTTGACTCTGCCAATCACAATAAGGCTACCGTAACACTCACGTCTGTGATTTGCAGGTAGAACCTCAAGACACGTGACAGTTAAAATATCCAATCACTGACCACGAAGCAGAACTGCAGATGTGAACGTAAGGCACCGAAAGAAAGTGAGGCAAAATTTTTTTCCCGAAAAACAGGAGTCCTTAACCGTCATCACTAGTCACTGTTCTTTCCGCACCTACACGCGTGCCACCACGCTGACGTCACGAAAGTAAGTAAAGACAGAGGGGAAGTAGGCCACGTGTACTATGTTTACCTCCCCTTTCTCCCAACCACATGCCGTCGCACTCAGCAGGATGGTCTACTGGAGCTGTGGGAGGTGACGTATGGGGAAGAGGAGGGGAGGGAGTAATGTTTGTCGGCGGGAAGCAGGCCACGCCCTCTAATCGATGCCCCCTGTCTTTTTTTGCGAGAGTCCCTTATCTCGTGCCCGCCACCTAATTATTGTGCCTCTGGGAGGTCGGCCGGCAGTTCGGATTACAGGACATTTAACATCCCACCCTTGCGAAGTGGTTTGGCAATAAAACATAGACTAGACTGGTAAACAGAAGCGAACTAGCGTTGCGGTGCCTCTGGGTAAGGTTAACTCTACTACAGGATAAGATCAATGTTAAAAGTTTGTCACAGGAAAAATTTCTGCCGCTTCAGCGCTGAAAACGGTAAGGTGTGTAAAAAACTGACCAATCACAGTGTTTTCCTGAATTTTAAAAAACATTAAGTTGATAATTTAAAATGCGAACTTTGTTTCTTTTAACTTCAGTATTAAGTTAAATGACTTCTGTCATTTCCAAAGTCCATTTAAATGTAATTTTACTAAGGTTACGTATTTTTGCAATCCCTTAGGTCCGTTCTACAATGGCACGGACGTTAACACGTTAAACGGAGGCGGACTGAGTAAAACCTTCCGAATCCAATCTTCAAAACAACGTATGCGAAAACGGATCTGCGCATGGAAAAACGTAAGAAGTTCGTCAGCTCCCAACTCTTCCGTGTCCGTAACTACGTGCAGCCAATAGAAGAAAAGCAAAGTTTTACGTAGTCCGTTTCCCTGTTACGTGGCTCCGTTCGTGCCATTGTAGAACGGGCCTTAGATATAGCAGCGAAACTGGCGGCAGAATTTTCCCCTGTGCCTAACGCTCCCATAAGAAAACACATTTTCTTTCCAACCTGCAGTGCTGAGTTTATCCACTACTCTAGACACGTCCCGCGTACTCCGATATGGCAACCCAGCACGCAAGGGTCACGTCCCTGGCACTTCGCACGCACTCTCCCTTGTGACAATGGAACGAGCTGGTGATTTCTGGTGGAAAGAATTATGCAACATATTGTTTCAAAGTCTCGGGTGCACATCTGCAGGTCTGCTTCTTGATTATTGGCAGAATGTACTATATCACAGACGTGACTCATGTGACTTGTGCCAATCACAGAAAGGTTACTGCGACACCACACGTCTGTTATTTGCGGGTAGAATCTCAAGACACTGAGAGTTATAAACAGCCAATCACTGACAACGAAGCAGGGCCGCATATGTGCACATAAGGCATTGAAACAAATTGTTGCAGAATTATTTTCACCAAAAATCGTGGGCTCTAGTGATTGGTATGGAAAAGAATAATTAGCGAGTTCAATGACCGACATGTTAGAATCTATTGTCCTATGCATACTCGAGCCCGTCTATTGGTTCATTGTATGTTGTTCCAGTGAATAGCAGCTAATGAACAGATGGCCGGGGCTTGTGTATAAATAGGAGAATGTATTCTAACACCAATGTCGTGGCTCGCGAAATATTCCTTTCCCTAGTGATTGGCTGTTTTTTAATTGTCAACGTCTTTGGGCTCTACTAACAAATCACAGACGTGCGGTGTCGCAGTAACTTTATTCTCATTGGCACAGTCAAATAAGCGAAGCCACTTCACAAACACACTCTGCCAACAGCCACGAAGCAGAGGTTCAGGTGTGAACATGATGCACTGACACAAAATGTTGCACAATTTTTGCCACCAAAAATCTCCTGCTCTAGCAATGCATCTCCATTATTTGTCTGTCTATCGCTCATGTAGACGAACCAGGAGAAAGTCATCGTCGTGGTGGAGCGGGCCTTGTTACCGAGTTTTGCAGTGATTTCGAAAATATTTTTTTATTGCTACCTAATACTCATATTAAAATTTTGCTCCACGGTTTTGACACTTATATGTTATAATTTGTAGCTGAATTTTTTGTAGAAATGTACTGCACGGTTTTTTAGATTTTATCACCTAAAGTACCACGTTTTTTTGTCGTGAAAATAAGCTAAAATGAAGAAAAAAAAATTTTTTTCTGATGGTACATTATTTTTAAAAACGCATCCACAGTATTGTGCATCGTGTGACAGCACATTGACTCACGTTTTTTCAAAGAGTTTAGTTAAAAAATATTTGAGTTATTGTCACCAGCCTGAAAAAACTCAGGAACAAGCCCTAAGTTTTTTTAAGTAGCCCTTAATATAGTCTGTCCTACGAACGAATTAATTTTCCTGGCAGATCTACTGGCATAACTTTCTGCAGCGCATAGTCATTTGGTTTGCAGGTGATTGTATTTTGACTACGCACGTCAGTTTCATTATTGACATTATATTATCTTTCTCTGTGTCTCTTTTTCTTTCTATTCATTCAAAAAATTGAAAAGTGATATCAATGCAAACGATTTTGCGGTTCACCTTAAACGCTTATATCTACAGACCTGCAAAATTCGCGTAATTATCTCATGGCAGGAAGGATAGACTTCACTTCTCCTTACATACCAAAGGACAAACCGAGCACAGAATATGCATGAATACAGAAGTGAAATAGCCAGTAAGGCAGTAAACTCAGTCACATGCGCCAACAAAACGGCTTCCTTGGCTAGCAACATGGCGGAAACCCCCAATCGCCAATCAGCGTAAGGCAGCTACCCTACTAGCCGGCAGCCAATAAGCGGCGAAGTTCGCCCGTATCAAAGAGCCGCCACGTCATTTCACGTCTGTATTCATATTTTGTCTGTGACTCGAAATTACCTCTCACCACAAACCACTTTCATATGTCCCAAGACATGAAGACGGCATGCCATGGCGCCCCCCAGACCAGTCTAATATCGAGAAGCGCCCTCCCGGGAAGCTGAGACTTGAGTATTGGAATGCAACTTATGTTGGTCGAAGGCAAGCCTGGTATCGGAAGACAGTCCTCCAGCAACACTGGATTCTTTAATCGGAAGGCGACCAATCGTGATTCCGAAGACCTATTTATCGGAAGACAAACCTACAGCGTTGGCCGAAAGCTAGTATGGTAATCTGAACTGCTAAGAAACTGAAAATGGATACCTCTATTAGTTCCCAATACATACATCGACCATATTACTTTGCTAGACTGTGGGGCCGAGGCTTGTGCAGTAGCTACAACACTCGCCTCCCACCAAGGCGAACCGGTTCGATTCCAGGAGAGGTCGGTCCCCGAATTTTCGCACGTGGGCATCGTGCCAGACGATGTAGCTGGTCGGTGGGTTCTCTCGTGGATCTCCCGTTTCCCCCGCCCCTTCATTCCGACGCTGTCCCATACTAATGTCGCCCCTCACCAGCGCTAAAGACCTAGATGTTAAAAGCTGACAAAAATTTCTTGAATTTATTTTGCGAGACTGTATACAATGTTATAGCTAGAGATGATGGTTTATTGCGGGTAAACTTGACTGTTTGCTGAGTTCCAACATGCGTTCAGTTCATCAAAAGATTACTGGATTTCGCTTGTATGTGGCACTGTTGTCCTATTTGACTGGGCCAATAATAATTCCGCTATTGTAATATTTGATGCCTATTATTAGTCTGCAGACAGCTGCGTTGTGTCAGACGTATATCTAATAATTAGAGATGATGGTATATCGCGAAAATTTTTTGCTACAACATAGCCTTGAAACCACTGACACACCGTAGCTGTCTGCAGACCAATAACAGGCATCAAATATTACAACAGCAGGGTTCTTATTGGCTTAGTCAAATTGGGGCAACAGCTCCACGTACAAGCGAAAGCCAGTTATCTTTTCATAAGCTGAGCGTATGTTGAAGTCTAGCAAATAGTCAAGTTTTCCCGCGATAAACCATCATCTCTACTAATAATACATGTCACAGTAAACTACACTGTTTTCAAGGGTATGCTGGTACAAAACTTTTTCGCGACATATCATCATGTAGTTATGGGGTGCTTATATGATTTTGTTCACTTCCTAGTGTCTGGACATAAATTTTGTATTGATTCTCAGCGAATCGCAATACGCAGTGGAGTATGTGCGGGAACATGATTCAGACTGACATAATCACCTACTGCCACAATCGTTGAAAAATTACGATAGTATGGTATTGGAAAATATATTTCCTGACAGACTGAACTATCGGGAGGGAAAACCTCTTCCAGGTCAAGAGACTAGTATCGTATCGGAAGGCGACCCACAGTAGACGAGGAAGGAGCGATATAAACCTCGCACTGCTGCTCGAACAACAAACGCACAGCGAAGAGCGTGGGTGCGCCACAGATTATTGGAAGGATAAGAGGGCGGCCCGGTATAGACACACGGAGCACACGCCGCGACGAGTGGGAGGTCGTCGTCAGTGTTGCCAACCCTGCGGTCCAACCAACATACGTATATACAGGTTGACCAGAAACAAGCGCCTAATTAGCACACCACGCGAACCCTGGGCTGAATTGGAGACGAAAATATAAGTGGCAAAATGTTGTACGATGACATTTTATTTCGACAATGTGACAACATAGCCTTGTACATACTCCCCTCTTGCGCTTCGCGATCACGTATTATTTCATGTAGGCCTAGGCTAAGGCAAGTAAACATAGAATCATGTTTGGAATGCTCGGGATTTTAACCTGGATCAATAATACGCAGGTCAGAACAGAAGTAGTAAGACACGTAAGATATCTGCGGAGCACAAGAGGGGAGTATGTACAGCGCTATGTTGCCACATTGTGCATGTAAAATGTCATCGTACAACATTTTGCCACTAACAATTTTGTCTCCATTTTAGCCCAATATCCGCGTGATGTACTTATTAGGCGCTTGTTCCTGAACATCTTGTATACAATATACAAAAAGGTTTTTTGGAAACCATTTTCCTAAAAAGTTTTTGTAACACCACGAAAATATTTTGTAAACTTTACAAAATTCTTGTACATTTACAATTTTTTTTGTATATTTACAAACATTTCTGTAAACAATAACAAATTTTGTATATTTACAGCTAATGTCTGGTTCATTTTACAATAACTGCTTGTAGTGTTACGATTTTTTTTTGGAAACTAGTTTTCAAAAAATATTTTTGTGAAAATACGAAATGTTTTGTAAAATGTGAAAGGTCTCCTAGGTTTATTTTGTTTCAGTTCGAAAAATCTGCTCATTAGCATTATTTTACTAGTTCCCAAAGTTGTTTACGATATTTGTAACCACTTTAAAAGGTTTCTGACATCTTACTTTTATTATCTGACTGATATGTTCTGATATTATGTTACAAGAATTTCCTTGTGAATGTACAATTGTTTTTTACTGTGTCGATATAAAAATGTCTGCGATCCTAGCAGTTGCGAAGCGTGGGTGCGTTCCAAAAAAAAAAAAAATAATGCTTAACTTGACTAAATACGTGCAAAATTCGCGTTATTATTTGACGACATGTTAGAATTGATTGGCCCATACTCGCCCAAGTACAGTCCGTGACGCTACTGGCTCCAGCCTTCATATAGGTGGTTCCAGATAAAGTGAGCACTTTGAAGACCAAAATCACCTAGAATAACAATTTAAAAAATATGTAGTTTACTGTGATATCAGCCGCTAATTCTTTAGTGCAGTTACTTAGATTGAGATTTTTAAATGTTTATTGCAATGGGAGTTTACAATGTGTATTTATTGGTTTGTGGACATACGCCATTGCTCATGTTTTGTTGTCCGAACTTGTATTGAAAGAAAAGAAAAAAAGAAAAAAAACTTAAAACGTAAGAAAAACAATACCAGAGGAATTCCGTCAGTTTTTTTATGTATATATATATTTCTCAGCAAGAATTCTTAAGATAGAATTCAGTCAAGAATTTGACAACACCCAAACACAAGTGACAGACGCAAAGAAAAACCGGATTCCCAATATGAGAAAATATGTAAATATACATAAATAGTGGACAGTATACAGCAAATAATAAACAAGAGATAACACAACACAAGTTACTCAGATTGCTTTGTTGATATTAAACAGTTGCAGGAGACTATCGATTACCTGAAATGTAAAAAGGAACTAGGGTATCAAAAGATCTCAGTTTATCCTGAACCTTTCATATCTTCGTGTGTCCACTTTACAAAAAAAGTCATTAAGGCAAACCATAAAAAATCTCAGCCAACAGAAGATGTCAGAAAAGCAAACAGTAACTTGGAGCCCAGACTGACGGCTGATGATAACGTTAAATTTCCAGGTGCCTAGCTAAAGAGCCAATGATTTTTGCTGAAAATAATTTTGCCGCAGTCTGTTTCAATACCTTATGCGCCCATCTGTAACCTCGCTTCATGGCCAGGGATAGGATGTTTTTAACTATAGTTGTCAGTTGTCTCAGGGTTCTACCGGCAAATCACAGACGTGTGTCATAATTTTATATTTTCATGAAATGTTGTTAGTTTTGTAGACGATACTTGCGTGTACATTTTACTCTTACGGAACAATTTTAGCTCTCATAGTTTTCTCATAACGGGACGTCAAAGTAAAAATTTGCTTGTTTCGCTGCCATGTAAATAGCGAAAACCAACTAACCTAATTAAACAAAATAATTTACTGTGAACTTATATCCCATGGGTTATGCAATAAAACATTTAAAAATTCACAACGTAAAATTTTCAACTAAAAAAACCCAAAAGTACTGAAAAAAGTTCCAAATTCAGCAATTTTTTAAAAATACAAAAACAGTTCACGGAATTTTTTCAAATGTTTTATTACGTGGCCCATGGTATGCCATTTCACTGTGAATTATTTCACGTACGTAAGTCAATTGGTTTTCACTATTTGCATGGCAGCAGAACATGCCAATTTCGACTATGTCGCATCGTTACGAGAAAACTACGTCAGCTAAAATTGTTTCGTACTCACAAGTATCATCTATAAAACTAACACTACTTCAAATAAATATAAAATTATGATTTATCGCACTTGAACACGCTTAAACGCGGCATCTAGCACCTACTGGATAGGGCTGTTAAATTTCCCCGAGACTAGTGATCAAGCTTTTAGGAGTGTGAATATAACAACGTCTGTTGAGTAAACACGTCAAGATAGACGTAGTCTGCATGGCGGGTCGCGGTCAGTAAACACGATTGTGAACCAGCGGGCGTTCAGCCAACAACAGGCCTAGTCTTGATTCCTGCTCTTAGAGAGAGCGATCAAATGTAGATTACTCACCATACAGTCAAGTTGTTGTCTGGACCAAATCTTTCCTGGTACATCTCCGCTATTGCCGTATGGATTCATACGGGTATCTCTTGCCAGTCACCGGGTCACGACAATGGATAAAATCGGGAACAAGCCTCTCGAATTAAACTGTAACGACTAAATATTGCCGATTATCGTTTTTATGTTACACGATTGGAATACGCGTTTTCGAAATGTGCGTGCAGAAAACAAAAGCTCTTGAGTTATCCAACCTCAAGGGCCTACATTTTGATTCTTGTGGTAACTTGAAGGTTATGTAAACATGACATACAGTAATTGCGTGTGTCCTCTACCCATAGTTCAAAATTGATCGTTATTCACCTTACCACTTGAGGCTTATCGACAGGCACTATCTTCAATACATGGGTGACTTTTTTAAATATCTTTGCAATTTGAATAAATGTTTGCCTTACAACTACATTTTAATTCATTATCCAGTAACTATGGCATATGCCGCGATGGAACTTTACTAAAGCGCAGAGGAAGGTTATTTCTTTACGTACTGCAATCACCAAGTTTCTATTTTTACAGGAAAGGCCTAAATAATTTACGATCAAGGTATTACGAAACAAAATGTTGATAGTTAAAGTGAATTACGTGTGGAAATACTTAAAAATTTGCAGATACACTATACATTACGGTATGAAGATGGGTTTTGTTACGACATTTTGAAAACATATTTTCTAGGACTCACTCTCATTATACACGTAAGCCTAAACCTTAAGATTGTTTTTTGGGACGGCACAGTGTTGTAATGGCGTATTTTTGATTGGTTAAAGAAACAGTTATGAATTGAACAACAAGAGAATGTTACGCCCACACACCTCATTGTATTGTATTTAGTTTTCTACAAGTAACACTAAATCTTGTTATCTACCGTGAACTACATAAGTGTGTGCGCGCACACACAAACGCACATACAGAAGCCGAGTCCGAAACGACTATTAAGGTAACTAAATCAACGACGTAACCAGGCCAGTGCAGTAAATATTTAGGTAATCAGGGTGTAAAATTTATTGAGGTGAAGCAGCATGCTACATTCCCTAATAGCTCCGTAAATTCGTCGGCTGCTGTTTATGTAACGTTTAAAACCCAGCGTTTCGGCTGTAAAACATATACATATCCATTAAAAACAGTAGTAATATAAACTTAAAGCCCATACTATTATTTTGTAGGTAGTAAACAATATTTCATTTTAAAATAAATTCCGTATTTTGTAAATAAACAACCCTTAAACCAAATAACTAGGGACTGCTGATTTTTGCGAAGAGTTTTGCCCCAGTATGTATCAGTGGCTTACGTACATGCCTGCATTTCTGCTTCGTGGTCAGTGATTGGACGTTTTAACTCTCACGAGTCGTGTTGTTCTACCCGCAAACCATAGACGTGAGGTACTGCAGTAACCTCACTGTGACTGGCTCAGTGAAATGTGAGTAGTCTCTTCATGAAGGCACACTGTCCAGTAACCACGAAGCAGAAATGCAGGTGTATACGTAGGACACTGAAACAAACTGTGGCAAAACTCTGTTCGCGAAAATCAGCCGTCCATACAAACAACAAATATCAGCGTAGGATTCCTATTGCAGAATGAAAGAAGAAAAAGAAAAAAAAATAGTTTATACATAACAACGAATATACAATTTATCCAACAGGAAAACGTAAAAAAATAAATAAATAAACAAAAATAAAATTAAACAACATTGAAATACCAACAAGCATCTAGTTTCCAACTTTGAAGCATCCAGCGCTGATTTATGGCGTTCGAATTCCCCTATATTCCCAAATCCTAAAAATGTAATAACATACACGGCTAGAGAGAGAGAGGAAAAAAAGCCCCCCTCCCCTCCAGGGTTCGACAATGACGTCATAACGTCACAATTGCCTCCTACTTCCACTACTTTACATTATTCGTAAGCGTCTGCAGTCGTACGTAGAGACGCGTAGTAGCCGCGTTATATTCTGCCAGTAAGCTATGATGTTAACAGCTGTAGTATCGTTTGATGTCTCCCGTTGGTATAAAATGCCGCGGCCTGTCACGGGGAATTCTTCAGGCCAATAAACAAATGTATACGGGAGAGTGACTAACCTACTGCAAAGCGGTCACACATTTACCCAGAATGTTGCATCTGTTAAGCGTGTTCTCTGGTTCTGTAATTAAATGTACGAGATTTCGGCGTCAGAGATTGTTCTTCAGGTATAAGTTACTCGAGAAAAACTCTTGCTCTGAAAGTTGGCAAAAACTATTGTCTAAGATTGCTGTTTTTTATTTTTGCAAGTTGGCTTCGAGAAACCTACAATTCTGAACTGATGCTTTTAGCTCTGAATTATATACCACGCGCTCTTAAGGGGGATTGATCCCTGTCAGATTGCTTTTACGGTTTTTCTTATAAATCAGGGAATATACATATTGTTTTACTTTTTTCACGCTGACAAGGCATAGTTTATTGTTTCATTCACTTTTTGAAATCCATATGGCATTGTTTCTGCTAATGTTGCGGCCTCAGTAGTCGCTCCCGTAAATAAAGCAATTTTTCCTTTTCGGCTGTTTCCCGTTGCGAAATAATAAATATATTATGGTTCCAGCAATTACAGAACATCGATTAAGTTTGTATCTATGCCTTGTCGTGACAAAAATGTTGATACATCAACTGGAACAGAAGTTATCGAGAAGAAACAGATAAATCCAAGGTGGTAGGGATCAATACCCCTTCAACGACATCACAGACTGTGTAATGGCATGTGAACTTACAGGATGGTATAGAGTTGTGTGACACAAAATAATAAAGCGAATTGCGCAGGTTCCTAGCCACACAGTGAAAACCGCCAAGCAGCACTCGGTGCAGCTTTACTACCAGGCGGGGTTACTATTTATAACTCGGAAGTATCGCGGTTGGCTGACAGAGCGGCACCGAAACAGCTGTCTGCTATTGTAACCGTTTTTAAAAATCGTCTAGAGGAAGACGCGCTCCTCAATGTTTGCATACATAAACAAAATAAGGGGCGGAACAACAACAGACAAGTGTTTGTTTAGTCGAGAAATGTCTGCTGCTCTTTCTATTTCTTTATACATGCCATTCTCTTTTCTCGCCTCTTCACCAGGGTCGGTATGCCTTACAGAATGAGGTAAAAATACATTGAATATCGTATTGGGAGAGAACCCAAGGATCGGGTAAAAGTATGAGGTAAAAAAACCTATGACATTTAATTTCTATTTTACTCTTTACCAAGCTAGGGCGCCTTGGTAAACACCAAAGAAGGTTTTCCACTTGTTTTTTTCGAAATGTATTGAGAAACTTATATCACTTTAAACCAGTGCTAAATTATTAAATTAATCACGAACTGCAAGTAGATTTATGAAACGAGTTTCCGCGGAAAAGTCGCAAATACTCGCGACTTTCAACACAGCCGTCCAAGTTAAAAATTGTGCACGTATGTCCTACAAAAAGACTAAGAAAAATTTTACATCAGTCGTTCACTGAACGGTTACAAATACAAAACACATCTAATATTCATTACACAAATTACAAGCTCATTGGCTTCGCATGTTTGGCGAATTAAGCGGGTTTCTGACTCGGTAGAAAGCACACGAATGAATAACAAGTAGGCGTATTTAGTGGTGCTTAAACATAAAAAAAAAATTATTTAAAAACATTTCATGCTTAAAATAATATAGAAGTTCACAATATTAAAGTACCTACACGTATTTTTTTTGCGTAAATATAGGAAAAGGTATGGGATTTCACGATCAGTTTAAACCTTTAAAAATTTCTATGCAGAAACGACAGGCTTCTTTTCAGTCCCACACCATGCATTCGTCTTCAATAGTGTGCTGTAGGACTACATAGACTAATCGCTTACGGAGTCTACCTACCACGGAGATCTGACAAACGCAAGGATAGGGATTTACACGTTAAATTACTATATATATATATATATATATATATATATATATATGAGTCCACTGTAAAAGTGATGGATGTCACTTTTCACTTGTTTCGTCCAAAATGCGTTATGAATAGAAATACAAAGCACTATGGGTGTATAATCTACCACCAGAATTTCATAGCATAAACTCTAACTGTTAATGAGTAACAGCAGTTTTAATTTCAACATAAGCCTACACTGTTACAGTATAGCGTTTTCGAACTTTCTAATTGGTCTACTGCAAAATTCATTCCTAAAGACAACCATAATTTTTGCAGTGGACTCTTCATATATATATATATATATATATATATATATATATATATATATATATATATATATAT